>CM069459.1:62015786-62264214 GCA_035610835.1 Ophiura sarsii
CTTTTCTACACGCTGTCTCGGTGTAGCAATATGCATATTATTGATTAACTGATAGCTCATGGCCATGTGTTTTGACTCACCACCCAAAAAGGGTGGTGGCGTTGCATTTTGGTGACGAATCATCCATCTCTCTCTATTAATTCAACAACTAGTGTGGTAGAGCTATGGTTGAGGTGTCATGTGAAAGCCTATTTATCTAGCGACATTGTGTGAATAAATCATTTATTTCTATAAATGGTTGGCTGAGATAATATGATTAATTATGTTGTGAAAGTCAGGGGTGGGGCGTGGCGATGGCGGTGGCGATGGCGGCGCGGCGCTGTGTACAATCTCTATGGGGAATATAGAAAATGTTCCCAATTCTACGTTCAATTTACTATACTCCTCATCCCTGTATGGTACAAACATGATTTTGCTTTCATTTGATAGATTATTTCATATTCTATAAGATTCTGTTTCAACAAATGTGACAACTATTGGTGCAACAATTGTAATCATGAATCGATTGCATTGTCCTTGGCTTGTTCCCTATTCGCTACACAGTGAACTTGCCCTAATTCATCGGTTTTACATACATGATGATAACAAGAAAAATATTTAACCGATGACAGCAAAATTATACATTTTTGGAAATAGGGGAAATCAAAAATGCCGTTCAAAACCGTTTAAAAATACTTGTAAACTCTATAATATGAAATTTAAACGTTTGTGCTCATTTACTTCTCGGTATAGTATATTTCAACATGTTTACCATTGACAACTATTATGTTCTGATGGGTAGTTGCATGAGGAACTTAAATATGCACAGTAAAATTATGATTAGGATTCACAGGGCAAGTTACCTTTTGAGATATGTTCGTGGTTGTTCTATTAATTCAAATAAAACCTTCATTTGCAGTTAGAAAATGTACTATGGCCAATGTCAATACCTCGCGAATATGCGGCATATCGGTCCCATTCAGAGCTACAGTCGATATTCTTATTAAAACCGTGTTGGTCTACCGCCATACAAGTGTTGGGGTGGTTTTTCGGGATTTCTTTCTTCACAAATACATCCTGTTATTATATCAATATCAGAAAGGCTTTTAACTCGGCGTTTGTAAAACACGTACTCGCGTGCGCGCGTACGATACGTACGAATGATCATTCTGAATTCTCCCTATACTACTTGTACCATTTATTATTTGGTGGTGTTTTTTTCGATACTGGTCGTTTGAGGGTCCAATTTAGATAAGCCCCGCAGGGCTATAAAATCCCTGTGATCTTTCCGTCCTTTTTCTATATTAACTCTAGGTGTTAAGTAGAAATATTAAGGAGAATTGAAATCGATCAGATAGGATAAAACACCGGGAATAAGCAGCACTGCACACACATGTATAGGTGGTATCTTTTACCATTGTGAAGTACATGCACAGAGGCCGTACGTGACTGTACGCCGTTTTAACTCTATTCAAAGCGGCAGAAATAATAGACAAGACATTTCAGATCATAATGTTTATATTGTTTCCCGAACGATTTAGGGTATTTTTAATTTGAACTAGAAGCTACCACGTCAGTATTTGTAGGGATTTATGGCGGGGCCTTCACAACAGTAACTCGTCATCTTCATCTCCCTTTGATGATCCCGGCAAACTAGAGTATGCCCTCATTTTGACCGATGTTATAGGTATCATCTGGCGAGGGAAATTGTGATGGTGAAGATCTAAAAGCTTTACGGAGATCAGCTAGCTTTAGAATCATCGATATATTGATAACGAAAAAAACAAATGCTGCTAGTACACCCAAGAGAAAAGCAATTATCCACGGAAAAATGTCGAGAAGGGTTGCTGGTTCACATGTTATAGGGCGTGCATGTAGGCGGCGGGGAACCTACAGTGGGTTCTTGAGTTATATATTCGGATGGTGTGATCTTGGTGCGTCTTGCCGTCGGGGAAGATGATGTAATTCCAATGTACCTAGTAGTAGGGGTCGATTCAGTCAAGTCTCCCGTAACTGTGACCGGTCCAACGAAACACATTCGGACTTTGTCTGGAAACCAGGTGCTCGAAACTCGGCACATAAATACTGCATTTGTATCACTCGCCTTAGCGTGAACTATCAACTGAGAGTAAACAACAAAGTCGTCTAACCCTTGCTCTTGCTCGAGTCCTCTGTTCAAATCCCCTGTATGGATCCATGTTACGGACACGGGTGGACTTCCTGCTTCAGAGCTACAGTTAAGAACCATTAGATCACCCACCATAACTTGCAACTGTCCTTCCGGGGTACATACTGGTATTGTGTCCTCCGGGAAATACATGAACATCTATCGTGACATTGTCCGCAGTTATCTGTGTCACCACGCCTGCATTAATGGACAGCACCAGACAAGAGTACTGACCAGCATCATCCACAGAAGCATGTAAGATGCTTAGTAAATACACAATGGATGAATCACTTTCCTCACGTGTTGCGATATAAAAACGAGGGTCAGCGCTCAAGAGAAGATCCCCATTCCATGCAATAGATTCGGTTGTTTGACCACCGACAACGTCCCGCGAATATGGTGACAATATGTCCTGTATTCATGTATTTGAATCTACACTGTAAAACAAGAACAAAGCCTTCTTTTATAGGATTCACTGGCGAAGATGCTTCTATCGTAACTTCGGCAAGTACATCAATGTCGATCTCCAGCAACATCAGCACCACAATGCTTATCCATATTCCTGCTTGCATTGTGCTTATGACATCAACGAAACTAAGGTGCAAACAGCTGTTTCACGTATTTAATCGCCAAGTTTTAGCATTTGCCACAACAATATCCAGTGATGTGTATCAAGAAATACTCTCGTGTCAGTTCACACCGTATAGTGTAAACTTCCCATTACCTGGGCTTCCTATGAATACCGAATATGATCATGAAATCCATCTTTAGATACGTAATACCCTTCAACGGGGTACATCAAAGTTCGTTTTTGTATATTGCACAGTGAAAGCATTTTAGACTCCAATCTAAAGGCTTATACATCAGCACTGCTATCGTAGAAATATCCTATTTGTTCCAAAAACAAACTTGTCATTCGTGAAGACATGAATCAAAGTTAACCATAACCGTAACCACCCACTACTAAGTTGGTAATTATTTATGCAGTATATTGTTGAGATGTAATCTGTACTGTTACAACAGCTTAAGATCATTGCTGTCTTAGCATTTCCATCACGTCAAGTGTGACGCACTATACATCCAAAGGTAACATCGACTTTCATTAAATGAAAATGAATTGAACTTACTACAAAGTGCACGATTGAAATCAACTGAAGTTATGCTATATTTAGTAAAGGTAAATTGCAATTCGCTTGTCGGCATCTTATTCTTTTATTCATTTTTTCTTCTTCTTTTAATCTTATATTACAATCTTTGGTATGGCGTACAGTAGCCTTTTCAACAAGAATGCTATTATTGATTGATACCTTGAGTGGAGAGAAATGTTCGATGAAAGTAAAAGCGTCAATAGATTAATTGCTTTAATGCAATACAATACTCAAAAAGTAACGTACCCGGTTGTAAATATGCTCATACAATAGTATAGTTTTACTACATGCATGACATACGGTCCTCTTTAATTGAGATATTGCACGTGGATATTGGTACCGACCAGGTGAGTTATCGCTACTAATTACTCCATATTATATCTACCAATTACTGCAAAGCATATTATAATGAAAATCGTACTTTTGTTCTCTCTGTTTTTTGACACGTAATATCTCAAATAAATGTAAGAATACACTGACACGGTTATAAATACTCTCATTACTCTGAAATTATGGTTCCAACATAAAAATATTGAATTACCAAATCATGGAATAATTACTCTTCCTCAATTTGAAACATTGTTCGCGAAGACCGGCTAACGATTCTTTAAAAGACCGATACACCGAAAATAATGAACAAAGTGCAGTTTTCATTTTCGCATTTGGGTTTTGAACACGTATTTTTTTCGTTTGTCTTTGGTGAACCTTTTTGCTGCACAACCCTATTTACTTGTTTGTTCACGAGCATAGTGATTTTCAAATGAAATTGCACACATTTCATGTTCAAAAATTTGTTTTAAATAATTTCGTTTTCTTGAAATTTAGAACATTAATTATAAGCAATTCATAGCATGAGTTATTCAAATTGATCATTTTATCTCCCATGTTAACAAGAAAGGATGCATTCAATTCCAATCACGTCACATATTTACTCGAATGTTCACATTTTAATGAGAGACGCATTATGCAATCTTATGCATGTTTTGGGTGTTTCGTGGACAAGCGTGTGAAATGGGTGCATGTGTTAAAAGGTTCACCAAGGGCAAACAAAAAATGCGATTCACTTCATTTTTTCACATGAAATCAGTAACTAATATGCTATTCTTATATCGTTTAAAATTCAAATATCAAATTGGTTTTGAAAACAAGATGGCGTCGTTCCACTATTGCAGGGTTTATTACTTGTATATTCGAACACAAGACTATGTCCATCGTAGTCTGTTACAATCCTCCATTTGTTTAGCGCCACCAACCATGTTCGTAACGTATCAAATTAGTCTATGGTAATTTTGCTTGAGCCTGGTCCCTTCAGGACCCAAGCGTGTATCCGTACAGACCGACCGTGTAAGCAAACAAACAAACAAACAGACAGAGAGTCGTTTCCCGCGATGAAGACTAAGTAAGTTATTTCTGAAACTTCTCTGATTTGTTGATGTGACCAAGATATGAGTTTACGAAGAGACCTATAAATTATCGCCATCATTTTCTTGGATATAAATTCAAATATGGAATGCTCATGTACATATGAATTTTGTTAAGATGATTCTAGTTTTTAATACTTGTATTGAAATAAAGACAAAAAGTGAAGATTGTTTGCATCATGAATGGATTTTGTGTAAATATTGCTCTCATAACATAATTCTTATTTAGCTTTAGTTTTTACCTATAGGTCTTTTCCGTATCATCAATACAGTCCCTTGTTTCTCTTGCAAAGCCATGCATAGACCATCTCCCTAATTGCCTACAGGGATACAATAAAGATATTATTTTTGGCAAAAAATAATTAAAAAACAATGGTATGATGTGTGTCCAAATAGTTTGATTGCTTGAGCTAAAACGAAAGCCATGTATCATTCAAGATGGTAAAGAGACTAATGAGAAAAAAAGAAAACTAATTAAGATTTTCTATTGAGTTACCGAAAGCTAAGACTTGGGCACACGCAGCACAGACGCCTCCAGCCACGTCAGTATAGATTTCCTCATAAAACGTAGCATCGCTTAAAGCCACGAAAGCCACGATGATCTTGTAGATAACGCCAGAGCAGTAGCGCAACAAACCATGAGATTGGGCAGTATCACTTAACACGTACATAACGCAACATGAGTAAGTACACCAAAATAAGCAAATACCATAAAGACAAGATCATTTAAAACAGAAGAACTTTCATGAGCAAAGATCAGTTCACATCTGATCATAATCAATATTCCCTCTGTAATGTTTGAAGATATGTATTTTCTAAAATAAACCAGGATCACCATTTTGGTAGGTTTTTTTAACAAAGGAAAAATTAAACTGAAATATTCTTAAATATGCATTTGAAGTCATTATAGAACATTTACAATTTAAATATTTTGAGATATGTAGCAATTATTTTAAACTTTTATAAAATACCACAGATCAAGCCTCTCGGGCAAATAAATTGGGCCATAATTATGAATCGGATTAATATCCGTTGTGAGATTTATTTATTTTCTAAAAGGGGAATTTGGTGAAAATGTGTTAGAGTTGAGTATGTTTGCCATACTTGGCCAGTTAAGGAGGTATTTTAGATGTTGTATGTATGTGCAACTTGAAGCATAAAAGCTATTCATTTGTTGTTCTTATCAATTTTCTATTTTTACACACTGTAGGCCTACTTGTCATATTGAAACTCTGAAAGTTCATGATCAGCAGCTATATCATCCGAAAGAATTTATTAAGTACATGTCGACCTGGATGAGTATACACAAGTAGACTCGATCCTCATGTCTTCTCTATTTTACACACGGCCACTGCGAGAGTGCTCAAATGTGAAGACCGGATAAAATACAATTCCAAAAGTGATGCGCCCTGATCGATTTGCCTCCCAGTGGCGCAGCGTGACGATCGTTCGATGCACTGCCGTTGAATTGGACCAATCGGGTGGTATTGCTGTATTGCTGTGTATAAATGCGCATGCTTGGTATTGGAATTCCACGAGAAAACCGCACACTTTTTGGACGTACTATTTTCCCAGTCGCACTTTTTGGTCCGCCTTCAGAACCAAGTCTAATATACACAAGTTTTTCTCGCTTATAAAGACACTTGATTTTTCAATTTGACATTTTCCTGAAAGTTTACGACATTTTTGATAATTTAATCACAAACATTATATGCAATGACGCTGAAAGTTCCGAGAATTAAGCCCTTGAATTTGGAGAGCTGTTGTATTAACCTCAATCAACAGAAATGTGGCCAGAACATTTACAATCAACATGTACCTACAACATCTACAAAATGCATTGAAAATGGTGTTGTTTTGCATTGTTGTATGAGATAGCTCTTAAATCAGGATTCAATTACAACTTTAATCATTTGGGAGCAATAAGTACCTTTCCTGACTACATTTTATTATTAGTGGGCCGCAGTGCTGAAACCTTATGAGAAAAGGCTGATTGTCGTAATATTAATTACTGGCGTGGTACACTGCAAAAAGGTTGCTTAAATATTTACTCAACATTTTACACAACGTTGTTGAAGTATGCAACCGCTCAACAGTTGCGTAAAATTTACCCAACACCGTTGGATAACATTTTTTCACCAACAGTTGAACAATTCCAGTTACTCAGCAGTTGCACAATTTTAATTACACAACAGTTGGGTATTATTAATTAACCATTTGTTGGGCATTTTGTGACTGTTGCTTAATTTGTGAATTGTTTTCATTATATATTGAGCATTTTTGTATAGCAACTGTTGCCTAATTTATCAAATGTAGCCATATGTTGGGTATTTTATTTGTGACAAGTTTTTATATTGAACATTTTTGTATAGCAACACGGGGTAGGCAAATAATGTGAATTCTGGGCGATGCAGCAGAGCTACATACATCACTTCCTCCCGGTAGTGAACCGGTAACTTGTAATGGGAATTCTAGGCGATGCAGCAGAGCTACATACACTATTCCCTTTCGGTAGTGAATCTAATTTTTTTTTTAACATGTTATTTAACTAGGCCTATATATATATAATATCTGACATCTCTTATCAATGGTGTTATTTACTGTGAGCGTTTGCCAAACGTAGTCTTGCTATCTGGGTATGAAGGTATAAATAGTCCATATTATATAATACATAAACATATTTATGTGATTCTTTTGGTGGAAAATAGATCACATGACATAAACTATTCAGTATATGTCCATGTCGTGTATTTTTTGGCTATAAAAATCGACTATTCAATATTCATCGCTAGTGACATCGCTATAACACCGCGGAAATGATATTCATAAACAAATATATGTCAAACAAGGATGGCAACTTTAAACTATTTTGTCAGTGTTAGCGATTTATTCCGTTTTGGATGCCAAGACAGAATAAATCTAATTGTGGTCCTGCGCTGCAAAAAGGTTGCTTAAATATTTACTCAACATTTTACACAACGTTGTTCAAGTATGCAACCGCTCAACTGTTAAGTAAAATTTGCCCAACACCGTTAGATAACATGTTTTCACCAACGGTTGAACAATTCTAGTTACTCAAAAGTTAGGTAATTATATTCACTAAACAGTTGTTTAAGTATGCAACAGCTCACGAAATTGGCTTTTTTAGACAACAGTTGCCTAAAATTCACATGTGCGTAACTTGCATCAACTGTTGCGTGATTGTCCTCAATGCTCATGCAACAGTTGCCAAAGTGGAATATTTTTACGCAACATATTTTAGCAACAGGAACGGTTTCCACCAACATGTTAAGGACATTGTTTTCGACGAGTTGCTCAACGCTGGGGATTTTTTACTTTTATACAACGCCTAACTTTATACATATATATATTGAATGAATTTTAATCAACACGTCAACCAACGGATGATAAAAGTACTTTTAGCAACGTATTTTAAGCAACCTTTTTGCAGTGTATATCTTAAGCGATTGTCTGTATAATTATTTCATATGTTTAACATTTTGCTATACTTTGATCAAGTCAAATTGGCGAACCTCTTTACAGCAGCGAATTAATACAGAAAGGTGTAGGGCGCACATGAACGCAAGAAATGGACTGCGAATCAAATGCGAGACGCATGCGTTTGGCTAACTTCGCGTGCGTCCGTACTTTTGCGCGCGCGGAGAGATAAAATATTTCTCTCCAATTTGGAACTGATTACACAATAATTGAGTAGGAATATCCTTCAACGACTCGTTTGTAATCCAACAATGAAACCATGAACATTGTGTATGATTATTGTCTTCATAAAACAAATTCCAATAATATACGACCGAAGATCACCAAGTATAGTTTTTCAATCCACACCCAAACCTACGCAATCTACACCATCATCGGAATATAACTACATTTAGCATAAAAGAAGTATTATAATGAAGATTTTGTCCTCCTTGTACAAACGCATTAAAACAGTCAGTATATTTAACGTGTAAAGACAGTAATGGTAGGTTAGGGGTTTGAAGTGCTTAGGCCAACATAAGAAGCGTACCGTGGCGTATAGTGTCTCGCGGGAGGCCGCAAAGCTATTAGCGTGTTAAACACTTGACAGACGCCTAGTCATATCAGTATACACGAGGACACACTGTAATACTGATAACCAGAATCTATTATAGATGAAGAAAATAAATGGCATCTGGCAGTAATACTGTTAAAAGTTCAAACATTATTTGGGTTTGCTAAAATTAATGCCAAATGGTAGTTATTTCGTATCATAGCGTAAATGCTCTCTTATAGCAATAAGTCAATGCAACCCTTACATGTTTATTCGGAATTTCGTCAATGCATTAAAAGATATCATCCACACTAAGTATACGTTATCTGGATGGATCTTTTTTAAGATTTCTGAGAATTTGAGTAATTAACCAAGACCAAAACTTTACATTGCGCTGCATACCAGGCTTGCTGCATACAACTTGATTCTCCACAAAATAAGCTACTTCAATCCTAAAGAAAAGTAGGCTCACTCAGGCTATACAATGTAGCACCGCCAACGGTTCAAATGATATCATTCCGTACTGAACATGAACTTTCTCTAGGTGATTATTAAGACTAAGCCATGGCTAAGACTTTAAATAATATTCTGCCGGGGATTTTGTTGCACAACTGGAAACTAGTTGAGGTTTTCCTTATTCACTCTACGGTTTTATAATATAATTTGAAACCATATCAAAATCAATCATAATCGGTGGTGAAGCATCGATGGTGTCACTGAGTACCCCTTTTAAAGTAACTATCTGGAAATACTGCCGTATTTACTCGTGTCCGTGTACAGTACTCACAAATCCCGTAGATTATCGACAAAGACGGCGCTAATGTGGCGAAAATGGTTTGGATATCACGATACGTCGCGGTTAAAACCGCTTTGTGCGGACCAACCGCTGCTCCTTCATTGTCCATTAACCAATTGCTAACCGCTTACATTGTAAATGACGTGTGGTCTTCCAAAAAGCAGTGAAACTCAACATCAATTAAATCAAAGTATGGGAATATACTAATAGTATCATAGAATGATTTCACTTGGACTTCTCTTGCAACGTTTGGTTAGCCACTAGTGGTGTCTTTTATTAGGTGATGAATATCCTTTAATGTATTAACGTTTGATATACTATAAAAGGTACAGGGTTCATTAACCCTGCTCTCGGCAACACCAGGTTTGCCTTTAAGATAGATAGATGTACGATTCGTGTGACTTAGCCTAGGCATACTTGTGAAGTTTGCTTGGTTTTGAACATACCATGTATTTTCTGAAAGTTACCAATTAATCCGAAGCTTCTATATACATTGATACAACTCTAATAACCCTCTCAGATATACTTAATATCGATCATAGTAAGTGTGGGGTTTATCCTTAAACATTGGCCATAGGTAGTATACTCGTATAATCATCCTGAGGCAGTCAAAGCAAAGCAGAAAATGATGAATTTTGACTAAAGTGAGTGTACAGTTTTACAGAAAAGGGTTACCCTCAAATCAAAGTTGTGATTTGCCCAAATACAATTAGATACCCACGGGGTGACATGGCACCCCCCCCCCCCCCCCCCCCCCAAACACACACCACCCCTCGTGAGCTTCTTTGACGGAGTTCATATTAAAAAGATGCAAGTTGTGCGAGGGAGGAAGGGATACAATGAATCGGTATTAACACAATCGATATGGATCTAAGCACCGAGTAAACTACAATTTTACGTTAACAAGTAAAGATATTACAATTCGTTTAATTACTTCTCCACCGTATCATAACTCTACTATGATTACACAAACCTAAACCGTTACATTCCAGATATCTGTTTCCTACGATATAAATTCATGAATTGATAAGCTTACTACTGTACGTATCTTTTTTCTTGGCAAAATAAGTAAGCTTAGGTTTGAACAAACAAAAACAAAAAACTATGCTAGATTCTTATCATATTGTTATTATAATATGTTGATAATAGTGTACAGGACTTCTCTCTACAAAGGCATGCTTCCAAACCAAATGGTATAGCAAGTGCACGCATAGTGCTGCTAGTGATATTCAGCAAATTGAGATCATTGATGTTTAAACCATACATCTATACATTGATTGGTGCATACATTAGGATTTTCCAATCCAAGGCCTTATGCACAAATAATACAATAACAAAACTGACTGAAAATGTTATGAACATAATCAAAGTTACAATAGGATTTGCAAACTATGTCGTGGCTATAATATTTCTATATTTATTTCCTTTCAACACATGCTAAATATTACAATTGTTTATAGGCCTACTGTACACACTAATTTGTATCAAAATAGCAATCCAGCCTCAACATACACAGACTGAGCCAAAACAAGTAGATAAAATGAAAACATGTAGCCCGTTAACCAATTTGTTCTACTGTGACCACACCTCTGATCTCTAAGAATAGAAGGTGTGGGTTTCTTTCATAGTTCATTTCGCTATGTTTAATCTTTAGATGTAGTTTCGGAGCCGATCATCAATGTCTCCATATAATACTTCTCAGATGAGGAACCGGCAACAGGGTTACTCTTCCTAGCATTTTGTTTCTTAGGACCTTCCAAAGTCATATATACTCTGTTGTAATCCCCTCTGTCATTCAAATCCACATAAATATCCTCTGTGATCCTTCTTAAACCACACGAATTATCCCTGTCGTTGTCTCTTGAGGCCACTTTCGTCTGAGAGAGTTTCATAAACAAGGCAACGTCTAATATAATTAGAAATACTGCCATGAACACCGTAATCGTTGTTCCTAGTATCCAGTGTTTTATATTTGAAAATGTATTTGTACACTTAGTGCATTTCCTATCCAGCATTTCTTTAGACACACTTGATCCACCTGAAATCGTTTGGGGATCTAAATTTGCATCGAGATCCTTATCCTCCTGGTTGAATGGTTTCGAGGTTGATTGTGAATCACTAGAAATCACAGTTATAGGACCCACGTAGCAGGTCTCTAGAAGGTCATCTGTAAATGCCGGACTGACGACATGGCAGAAATACACTGCGTTCTGGTTGCGTAATGTAGGTATGATTGTAAGACGTGAGTACACCATACCTCCCCGGTGTTGCGTTGCCTCAGACATAAGTCTATGTCCTGTTGTTGTCCATTGTATTGAAACAGGTGGATTAGCGTCTTCCATTGTGCAGCTCAGATTTAATGGCATCCCAACGGTAACAAGAAGTGGTACATCTGGAGAACAGGCTGGGGTGGTCTGTCTAGGAAGATAATAAACATCAACTGTCTTTGAATCCTGGGTAATTTCAGTGATTGCACCCGCTGTATTTAACACTTTGCAGGAATATGTTCCACCATCCCTAATTGTGATGTCAATTATGGACAAGAAATATATGATGGACCCATCTGGGTGCTGTCTTACAGCCAGGAACATCCTCTCATCGTCCTTCTGAAGGAGCTCGCCATCAAATGACAGCGTCAAACTATCCGGACCTGTCAGACTCACTATGTATTTGGGTTGTAGATTCCAAACGCGACAATGAAGTGATAGAACACCTCCTTCTTTCGCCGGGTTAACAGGTGTCGTTGCAACTATCATTGTGTCCGCCTTTGATTTTTCCACGTAGAAACAATATACCAGGAAGCTTATAACAAGTCCAAAACTGGTATTCTTTCTGACTACAAATGCCATTCTACGACAGAATTGATAGAATGAGAGTAAGATCGATTTCGCTAATAATGAAAGCTGTAGAATGATGCATCACCGCGACACGTCTCCACAAGACTCTATAGCATCCGGTTTTAGCTTCTGTCAATGCAAACATAGGTTCTCCGAAGTCTTGAATGAGCGTATAAGATCGATGACTCTATGTCGATGACAATCATGTATTCTTAACAAGAACACGTCTAAACAAGACTCTATCAGATCGACTACCGTTTCAATAATGCTCATAATATCAAGATTGCGGTGATACTATTAGATGAATTGAAGCAAGATTGTAGTAATATCATTACTGGATTACACGGGTGCTTAAATCTTTATAATCCTACTATCTAATATTGAAAGAGTTAATATATAACAGAACTGAGCATTCATACGTAATTGGCTGTGCGTACAGCCGAATAGCTCCAAGCAATGGGAACCAGATGACTTCAACAAACCATGCGGTCTTTGTATAACAGTTCAATGTCAAAGCTATAATCTATAAGCTCCCCTCTTATCTCAATATCAAAAAGCTTAAAGTAATAATTCATTAAATGTCGAGGACACCGGTTTCATATCAATAAAACTTACATTCAAATTAGCTTTTTTTAAACTCCGTGTGTACATAGCATTGTTCACCATCGTGATATTAAATCCGCAAAGTGTTTTGTAAAATTCAACGTCTACACACATGTTGATACTTATCTCTTTGAGTTAGTGTAGAATTCTATAGGGGGAGAGAAGAAGTTCATCTCGTCATGATTAGTTGTTGATGATATGTAAAAACCCGCAGCTGCTTTAGGATGATAGTGTAAGATGCTATAGCTATCTTCTTCATCTTCCAATACAATCATGACCATTTCCGTAAGGAATTAGCAGCTCATTAATACGGAGTATGCGTAAGTTGAACTCCAGTGTTGTATACTGCACCAGTTTAATTATCAGCTATAACTGGGGCTGTTACACTTGTATGCGCGTGTGAAATATATGTATGTATCATGTATGTTGCGAGACAAAAATCCTCGTACATTTGAATCCAATGCATTGGAAAGCTATGTCGTGTGTGTTATAAGAGACGGTGTATCGTCCTATAGAAACTAGTATCAAATTTGAAGGCACCGTAGCTTGCCTAAAAGCATGGCTTTTAGCTGGGCTTCCTTCCCCGCCTGGATCAATTTGTGTTACATTATCAAGTATAATGAGTGACTATGAAAACTCGTTGCTATACGAATATTGTATTTGACATGAATGAATAACTTTACAATTGGTTGGGTGAGGGAATAGGAATACACGTGGACCCTAGTGGTATATCGTTACATTCTTTGTCAGTTCAATATTTAGTCTCCTTTCAGTTGCTTTTTTTTGTTACGAAAATATGGTCTATGTTAAAAGCAGGTCATTATCAGGTGTATACAGAAGTTGACAATAACACTGACAAGACAAAATACAATAAAAAATGTATTATGAATGTTAATGATACAATAGAAGATAAATGTGGCGGGATGTAAGTGAGGCGAGATTTTGAGGTATCCAATACCTTTGTTATCTATACTCGCAAAACATAAGATGATGTCATTATTATTCAAAATAACACCTCACTGTTGGTTAGTGCACCATTCAACTAGGGCATTTGAAAATGACATCAAATTATAACCACATTAAACGGAGCGTGGCAGAATAGAACTTATTATAACTACCATCAACAACTGGGTCTCGCTTTTGTATAACGTCTACACCCTGCTGCATCACACTCGTCATTGAGTCTGCCTGTGTTACATCACTGTTTAATATTACCGTAGGGTTTCTTTACCACAGTAATATTAACCGATATACCCATAGGAGCACCAGCTCCATCCGTCTTGTTCATAAACCCTCGAGCAACTTTGCGACGATTCATCATCGAGCTGACAAGCTGACAAATCTTACAGTCACACATATGTGAATCTCAAGTGTACGACACAGAGAAGAAGAAGAACGAGACGAAGTCAACTAAAACAAAAGGCAGCGCATTTTAATGTGAAATATTTTAAGGAGCGTTGCAAAAAGATAGTGTTTTATTTAATAATAACGGTTGTATGTAAGCTAGCTTTTGGTTGATTCGCTAATTTTAGGTTCAGTTTAATGTTTCACCAAATTTCTAATGGTATTTGGACACTTTCTTCCATTTACATTACTTTTTTAAAGCGACTCGGTTTTATTACCAACGAGACACCCTAATTCATGTTGGCCTATAATACGTCGCCACAGCCAAATTGTAGCAACATACCTATTATTAGCGACACATGATATGTTGTAATAGAACGGACTGATATGTGATGAGTCCTTTCACAAACATATCTCATAGCTCCCATCATACAAAGAAATACATAGCATTCACTTATTTATTTTTTTCGTTTATTTTTATTTTATTTTATTTTATTTATTTTTTTGTGTAATTTTTTATTTTGGTAATCTGACCGCAGATATTTTTTCTCTGAAAAGAGTCGTTTTTTTATGAATGATTTGTTTTAAAAAACAAATCATTCATAAAAAAAAAAATATTCAGAGTTGTTCTGGTTTTCAGTGATTACGTGATATAAAAACAGCATAGTATGTGTGTCATATGTAACAATCCCACAGCATGGTATGTGTGTCAAATGTAACAATCCCATATCATAGTGTGTGTGTCATATGTAACAATCCCACAGCATGGTGTGTGTGTCATATGTAACAATCCCACAGCATAGCTTGTGTGTCATATGTAACAATCCCACAGCATAGTATGTGTGTGTCATAGGTAACAATCCCACAGCATAGTATGTGTGTCATACGTAACAATCCCACAGCATAGTGTGTGTGTCATATGTAACAATCCCACAGCATGGTATGTGTGTCATATGTAACAATCCCACAGCATAGTCTGTGTGTCATACGTAACAATCCCACAGCATAGTGTGTGTGTCATATGTAACAATCCCACAGCATGGTATGTGTGTCATATATAACAATCCCACAGCATAGTGTGTGTGTCATATGTAATAATCCCACAGCATAGTGTGTGTCATATGTAACAATCCCACAGCATAGTATGTGTGTCATACGTAACAATCCCACAGCATAATGTGTCATAACAATCCCACAGTATGTGTGTCATACGTAACAATCCCACAGCATAGTGTGTGTGTCATATGTAACAATCCCACAGCATGGTATGTGTGTCATATATAACAATCCCACAGCATAGTATGAGTGTCATATGTAACAATCCCACAGCATGGTATGTGTGTCATATGTAACAATCCCACAGCATAGTATGTGTGTCATATGTAACAATCCCACAGCATAGTATGTGTGTGTCATATGTAACAATCCCACAGCATGGTGTGTGTGTGTCATATGTAACAATCCCACAGCATGGTGTGTGTGTGTCATATGTAACAATCCCACAACATGGTGTGTGTGTGTGTCATATGTAACAATCCCACAGCATGGTGTGTGTCATATGTAACAATCCCACAGCATGGTGTGTGTGTGTCATATGTAACAATCCCACAGCATGGTGTGTGTCATAAGTAACAATCCCACAGCATGGTGTGTGTGTCATATGTAACAATCCCACAGCATGGTGTGTGTGTCATATGTAACAATCCCACAGCATAGTTTGTGTGTCATATGTAACAATCCCACAGCATGGTGTGTGTGTGTGTGTGTCATATGTAACAATCCCACAGCATAGTATGTGTGTCATATGTAACAATCCCACAGCATAGTATGTGTGTGTCATATGTAACAATCCCACAGCATGGTGTGTGTGTGTCATATGCAACAATCCCACAGCATGGTGTGTGTGTGTCATATGTAACAATCCCACAGCATGGTGTGGAGGTGTGTGTGTCATATGTAACAATTCCACAGCATAGTATGTGTGTGTCATATGTAACAATCCCACAGGGGTGTGTGTGTGTGTGTGTGTCATATGTAACAATTCCACAGCATGGTATGTGTGTGTGTCATATGTAACAATCCCACAGCATATACTCTGTTTGGCCATCTCGAGACAGTGACGTAACTGAACAGGCGCAGCTTTTACGCACGCGTGTGTATTTTCCGCCTTTCAACGCTCGTGTTTGCACGCCAGCGCCGCGAGTATGCGCGCGCGTTATGTGATGCAATTAGTAGAATACGCGGTTACGTCACTGTCTCGAGATGGCCAAACAGAGTATAGTGTGTGTGTCATATGTAACAATCCCACAGCATAGTATGTGTGTCATAAGTAACAATCCCACAGCATAGTATGTGTGTCATATGTAACAATCCCACAGCATAGTATGTGTGTGTCATATGTAACAATCCCACAGCATAGTATGTGTGTGTCATATGTAACAATCCCACAGCATAGTATGTGTGTCATATGTAACAATCCCACAGCATAGTATGTGTGTCATATGTAACAATCCCACAGCATGGTGTGTGTGTGTCATATGTAACAATCCCACAGCATGGTGTGTGTGTCATATGTAACAATTCCACAGCATGGTATGTGTGTGTCATATGTAACAATCCCACAGCATAGTATGTGTGTTATATGTAACAATCCCACAGCATAGTATGTGTGTCATATGTTTTATTAGAACCACCTAGTCTGTGTGTCATCTGTTCTTTTATTATAAACACAAATGTGACGATAATCTGTAACCAAATCAATTAATACTAAAGACTATCAATCAGGCTGATCAACTATTTTAAACAGTCTTAAAATTCATATTTGATTATTTTACTTTAAAACATGTAGTATTTTTGAATCACTTGTTCGGACACGCAGCTCATGCGAAGCTTCTAAGAGCAGGGTATAGCAAAATAATAGATCTGTTTCAGTTTGTATTTTGTCATGCCGCGATGACGTGCAGTGTCACCTGTTAGCCGAGATGTAATGAATGGCAAATATGGCGGGAATCTAACATACAAATTATCGATTCGTTGTATTGATAAAGGAGTCATCATTATATTCAACATTGAATGTACTGCAAATAAAACAAATTCAGTACAAGGATCCATCATTGAATTGACAACTAATAAATCATACATTCGCACACGTGGGCATGTGCCACAACGTGCAGCAAACAAAATATGACTTTGAAATATTGTTGTGTTAAATATTGATGTAGTTAAAATTTAAAAGACCTGACGTGTAAAGTGAAGGTGATATCTTCAAAAATATATTTTGGACGGTCTTTTGTTAGATAGCGTTGTGACGAATGAAATAACTGGACTAGGTGTCATGTTATTATAATTTAATGCATAATATTTAACAATATATTTTGGCTTGTGCGTTCAGACCTTTTTGAGACAAACATAGATATTCAGCTCTACATATTTGCGCTCCAAATCTCAATTTCATGAGTAAAGGCAGTCTTAACATTGAATTCAGGACGTAAGCCCCTGCTCCCGCATTCATTCGTAGGACCCCCGGACGTCATATCCCTGCAAATAAGTTGACCCCCTACCCAAGTTATGCGCTTGCAAATACACGTCAAACTTTTTCTTTTTTTGCATCACGGTATCATACCCACGGCAACACATATCCATCATTCTTAGGCCCTCCAGCAACTGCACGACAAATCGAGCTGCAAACTCATTCAATGACATCCACCCAGGAAATACTTATATATGACAAGTTACAGGGGGCGAAAAGAACAATCTTACGCATATATTTGTGTCAAATATTTGCGCTTTCATGTCGTCACGAGATAACTAACATTATCTTGTCTTTCCATTGTACATATTTCAGATCTACGTGTGTATTGGTGTCAGCAAATCAGTGGAAATGATACCTCTTGAAAAACTAGACTTGTGTTTATACGTGAAGATGATATGGAGGAGAGGGGAATATTAGCCATGAAAGAGATGCAAATATTATAACCAAGAAATAGACAATTATCAAGTTCCAAACACATTGCCCATGAAGAAAATACGAGATGGGGAGTAATTTTAATTTCGTGTAAGCCTAGCACGAAATCTTTGTTTAATGATTAGAGGATTAGACAGCTTAATAGTCTACCTCAAATATCTTACACCAAGGATACACCAATTTTGTACGGAATACACGTTATCTAATTCTAACCGAAGAATTATAAAATCTCGTCATCATATCGATTAAAGCGGGATGTATTTGAGGCAGTGCAATGATTATATCAACAAAGGTGTCTTATTCAGAGACAATTTTATGAACTGAGGACAGGGACAGGAAGCGGTGGAATTTAAGGGGTGTGGGTGGACTCTCAGGTACAGTCTCCGTTAAACTGCCTCAATATTCATTTAATCTTTATAAACGTATACAGTTTTTTGCAGAAAAGGGTTCAATGAATCCAACCATGATAATGAAATTGACCATTTTGGAAAAAATTATAAAAAACACGTTTTTTGACCCATTTTAAGGTTTGGAAAAGATAACTCAAAATATATTTTGTTAAATTTTGTCATACTAGTTTTATGATAATCCTGATAACATTCCCCAGGAGCGTTTTTTTTTTTTAAATATCTCTCTTTTTTTTGAGTTACAGACCAAAAAGTGCCAAAAAATGTGATTTTTTACCGCCAAAATCATGAAAAATCACATCAAAAAATAAATAAGATATTAAAAATTAAAAAAAACCGCTACTGGGGAATGTTATCAGGATTATCATAAAACTAGTATGACAAAATGTAACAAAATATATTTTGAGTTATCTTTTCCAAACCTAAAATGGGTCAAAAAACGTGTTTTTTATAATTTTTTCCAAAATGGTCAATTTCATTATCATGGTTGGATTCATTGAACCCTTTTCTGCAAAAAAACTGTATACGTTTATAAAGATTAAATGAATATTGAAGAAGTTACGGCAGTTTTACGGAGGCTGTACCTGAGAGTCCACACCCCCTTAAGGCTACGGTATCACAATTGAAACGTTACAGGTATTTATAAGGCTCAACTAACCTAATCTTCTAATTTTACTCTTTTTGACAAGTACGTGTAATTTACAACGTCTCAAGATGATTATATTGTTTGATACCCGATTTAAACTCGTCCCATTGTCTTTAGTAATATTTATATATTCATACGATCAGATAATAGTCTGAATATATGTTATCTTTTGAGTTATCTTTTAGTAAGTTTTAGCTTTTGCCACCTTTTTCGTATTATTGTTCCCATTTGGCAGATTCATGTCAAAATATGCTTCGCCGGAGGGGATTAATTCAGAAATAGAACTTACGTTTAAAGGTATATTATGTGATCTTTCCAGGGAACGCCCTCAACATCGAAAAAAAATAGAAAGCACATTTTCTTGCAGATTTACATTTCTGATCATAAATCATGCATACATTCCAAGTTACAGGGCGATACGATTCTTAATTACTTCAAAATCATGGTTTTAGAGTGAAAATAAACTGTCGGAATCCCGACAGTTTATATTTTCACTCTAAATTCACTCTAAAACCATGATTTTGAGGTAATTAGGAATCGTATCGCTCTGTAACTTGAAATGTATGTATGATTTATGATCGGAAATGTAAATCTGCAAGAAAATTTACTTTCTAAAAAAAATCATGAATAGAGGGCGCTCTCTGGAAAAGATCACATAATATGCCTTTAAATCACCCTCAGCAACAGACCCCTTTGTTGTATCATATTTTATATTGTTTCAAATATTGATGTCCGTGACGTGTGATGATGGATGTAATCACCTTCCAACCGACCGACCGACTGGGTATACGTAGATGTTTCTTGTCGATTTGTAGCGTGTAATTTGATGATGCTATCTGATTACTGGGAGTTGTAATATGAATATTTATAAAGTACGATAACTGCGCAAGTAATTAAATAAACTACGATAACTGCGCAAGTAATTAAATAAATTGACAACGGTTAACCTTGTTAAAGGTTAGGTAGGGGGCGTGTTTTGAACGAATGTTTGAAACCTAATTGAAATTGATTGGGTAATACAGAAGCTATGATTCCTTAGTTAGCATGTTAGTATTTGTAACAATCAATTTGCAAAACATATTAAAATTATACCCACAAATGTTTGACTAGATTTTTCAATTTTACGCGATAATTTGATGTAGCGATTTCGGCCCTTTATTTACGCCCCAAAACTCAGAACGGACATTACGCCGATTGGAGTCATTTAAAACTACAATATTTTCAAAACATTGCGGTATTTTATTATATTTCAACTGCGCACACTCATAATAATGTGTAATACCCAAAATTCATCGATAGAATTTAAACATTCTATCAAAACCTCTTAATTTGTACCGAAAGAAGGAACTATTGCTGTGATAAACTTTTACCGGCCGGGATATCCCATAGTGTACAGGCTGTAACCAAAAAAAAAAGTTATACAGTTTTGAAAAAAATATTAAAAATATCTCCTGTAGAATTTCTGTTTCGAGTTTTAATGGCCTGCAAGAGGAATTTTCTTAGCTTTCGAATAAGCTTTGTTTCATGACAATCGATGGTCGGTAAGCAGAGGTGGTCGTGTGCCTCAAATTGGAACCCCGTATTTTGAGGAGGTGTGACATTTTTACACTGTTAATGATGTTTATATTATCACGGTTTCTATATTTCTCGTCATAAAATAACCAATTTGGTGTCATTACAAAGCACAATAAATATTCTTTCCATACCATCTACAAAATAATGTCTTTATTATTTCAGTTTAAACTGGGAGCAAACAATTGATCAACGGGTGCTTGGGGAGGAGGAGGAGAAGCCGGAGGAAGAGAATTGAGGAGCCAGCAGTCCCATACACACACACACAGCGCAAATCTCTAGACAAGCTATGAAATACTTCATTCACTTCATTTATTGATTATCAATATACATGCTAGGTGGATTGTCAGAGAGATCGGGCTGTGAGGATTGAAGAGTAAACAGGAGTGTTGGGGAGGAGGAGGAATCGCTGAAGATGAGAAGCTAATCTCACAGACACGCAATGAAATACTTCATTCACATCACTCATTGACGATACATGCTAGATATAATGTCACAGAGACTGGCTGTTGTGTACCGATTAGTAGTATACCGATTGATTTATTTATACTGATAACAATTCATACACTTGTGCATAATTATCTTAAAATAAATTAACCACCTCATGGAGTGAAACATAAACAAGTCCCTTTTACATTCTGTACGTGTGGTATGTTTACTTTGCTATAACCAGACAAATGGCAGCTTACAAATTACAAGGTATGCACACTCTACTACATGCATGCCGAGTGAGTTCAAAAAGCCCGCGTGTACATCTCGTGCTTTAACGTCCCAATCGATACTATACGGTGTGCATATTGCATGCGCGCAATCTTGAAATTTGTCCAGAATTTGTGACATCTTTATCAATTTTGACAGATTTACGGCGCGTAGCGAGATGTGGGAAGGCGAGGGGGCTTAAGTCCATCAGTGTCATTGCTAATAGTCTGTTGATCATTGTCGGACAAAAGTCCTTACATTGTATCTTGCACAATTACCGAATACTATTTGATTTTACCCATGCTCAAACATTTTTATGGCAGTAAACTGAAGAAAATAGATTGTTTTCAAAAATAAGCGCTCCGTTAGATCACATGTGCTTTATTTTGTAACACCCTGTATATGATGTTATTGGCCATATTAAATCTAGTATCCAGGCAACATTTCTAATTGTAACATGATCATTTCATGTGTGTTTCATTTTATTTCATTATCATTGCTTTCATCAAAATAAAATCAAAAAGTAAGGACACGCGTGGATTGAGGACTCGATCATACATGTGCATTTCGCTTGTTACACCCTATATGATATGGTAATTATTGGTCATATGTTTGTGTTTGGTGCAATAATATTACAAAACGTCAATTTAAAATTTATTATGACACTAAATTATGATAACGGTTAACTTTATTTCAGAAATACGTTTTCACAGACTTATATTGTTACAAATTTTGACCACCCTGTATAAGGTATCCTTTATAACTAAAGACAAAGGTGGCAACAATTTTCTTTGTAATACTAGTGTATAAGTTTGAATTATGCAGCTTAATGAATTATAATTTTATCTTCAAGGTATGTAAATGACCAGTGAAAATTTTGTATTTTTAGTGCATTTCTTGATGTTTGCACCCTATATATTATCTACCCACCCTGTATAATGACCTTGATATTGATATTGTGAGATTTGGAAATTCGTATGCTTTAAAGGATATGTATACTTTCCTTATACTCCTATGTATAGTTTTAATGCTAAAAATGTTTTAAGCAAAATCCATGTGATTTTTCCATTTTTAGCATATGTCACACAAAGGGGTCCCAACTCGAGACACACGACCAGATAATTATGATCAATTGTCTAAAGTAGTCATGAAATCACCTGGGCCACTTTGGTTTAATCAATGGTAAAATCACTGGGATGAATATGAATGGAATCGAACCAGGAAACATAGCAGTAGAGCCCTCTTGTTAGACAACAATGGTTCATTTCAAGTGGTTAAAAGTATTACAAAGAAGATTAGGTCTTTACAAATATTATTTATTTATTTTATGAATTTATTTATTCAAATGAAATAAAACTATTTGAAAAAAGAATTATATTGTTCTCCCTAATGTTCCTTGCATGATACCCTAACCATTTAATTTATACAAGCAAGATTGTATGATATTATTGTGAAAGTGGCCCAACCCGATTTCAAGACGATTTAGTAGATTGGTCATAACTTTTAAACGCAAGTAGTTAAAAAGACCAAATAAAATGATTCTGGTAGCCAAAACGGAACTTAACACAGAGTGTAAGAGATTTTGACATTGCATGATTTTAACATTGAATTACAAATAAAATTGCGATTGTATAACTTTTTTTTGTTACAGTCTGTATTGGTGGCGATACGACGACTGTTATCGATGTTTCAAGAAGTTTGTCAACAACTTACTTTAGTGCTTGTATTTTACACCTGAAACCGTGTCTTGGAATAAAACTCTAAAAGTAAGATGAATGGGAATATATAAGTAACCATAGTTTTATTATAAATGTTATATCATAAGTTTGACAAAAATATTGTGAGCTTCAATAAAGAATCACGTACTTTCTTTAGTAATAAACGCTGTTTACTCGTAATTCTATGGCGAGCTCCTCAGCTGAGCTCTGATCGGCTTGCCTAGCTGATTACAAGTCATACATTTCACGATGTCCCGGATGTATCTCCCAAGCATACTTGCGAAAAGACATCTGCTAGGCCTACGTCTGAAAGTGAGCTCGTAATTTGCTTCTTATTTCATTTCTCGAATGATAATGAAACTAATATATGGTGAATTATAACGTGTGAACTGAAAAACCCCGTCATGTGATTAAAACTTATTCAATTGTGAATTGTCTCCTTTAATGTTTGAAGATAGTGATATTCCACCTTTTCCTTAATCAAAATAATTAGCATATTATTCGAACAGGCCTGAGACTAGTCTCAGAAACAAGTGCACTTAATAATGAGAAATAATAACGGATATAGTGATTCTTACGCCTCTGTACAATAAAGATAACACATTATGTATACACTAGCAGTTTGATAAATTCTGGATTGTCTTTTATTATTTTGTCATTGGCAATATTACTCCAAACAGTTGGTGCAGCTGTATCATACGCCCCAGGCCTCTCAGACAAAATGAAGAAGGAGGAAAGAGTACAGTATTTATTAAAACTGAGCAGCAACGGGTGGGTATCTTCAAAAAAATCACACTTGACTAGTATTTATCCAGTATATAGATCAGACTCGTGGCATATTGGCGAATTAGGCGACAAAGAAAAAAGAACCTGTTATACGGCCCTGTCAGATAGGGTCGGTCGAACTGGCGTTTTGTTTTGTTTGGCTTTTGTTTGGTAGTTGTTTCCTTCTAAAAGTGCAAATGTTGGTGAATTCTCGAAATTGTCAAATATCAAAATGTGCAACACTTTCCACCTAAAGAATCATATTTTTGTATAAACAGTTCCAACATTTTTCAAAAAAAAATGTTACAAATTCGAGAAGAAAAAAGGTTCGGTGGACCCATATATAAACAGTGTTTTCTTTTTGGTCGCCTATAAGCGCTCGCTGTTTTTGTGAGTGGTTGTAAGGCGATACGAGTGGAAAATTAAGTCCAGTTGAGAGGTGCGTCTCATTTGGGATTCCTCCTAGATTAGTATTCAATGACTATTGAACGGATGGGCATAACACAACACGCGTCGCGATAACATGGTGGTTTATGCTACTCTGTTTGGTGTGCCTCTAACGTGCTATACCCCCAACTTTGGTTTAGTTACCGAACACTGTGTAAAATTGGGCATGTTTGTACTCGTATGAAATACATTGGCGTATTGATTCTAAGCCTGCTTCTGCGTTCCTTCTGTGTACATTTTTATTTTATAAGAAACACCTAGAAAACATGATTAACGTACAGTTAAATCGTTGTATTCAAACATACTAGTATACTAGTTTCACCTGCACTTCACTTAACACCGCGTGTAAAGAGTTAGTGGGATGTTTTACATGGATATATCGCGAGAGCCACGACCAAATCTTCGGGAAATGCGATACTCAAAATGGCTCAGTTTGATTCCGGATGAATAATACCGGTATTAAAACAACCGCCCTGCAACTAATACCCAGTTTACTTGCCCGTCCGTATACGGTAATGATGGTTGTATTTTATTCAACTGAATCATAGGAATTTCGATCAGATATTGTTATGTATTTGGGTCATTTTTTACCAAAACCACATTCAAATTACAGAGGCTCATTACACATGTTACACAGACGATACGAGCATAACTGAAGATAAGGTATTTAAAAAATATTCCCGTATGGTGCTCAATACTATGTTTCAAACGATAAATAATCTAAATGTCCATTACAAGTGTAGGTGTTACCTATTAGGACGATATTCACTAACGGGTTAAATAATCTAAATGTCCATTACAAGTGTAGGTGTTACCTATTAGGACGATATTCACTAACGGGTTAAAGGTCATTCAACTGATTATAACACCTGTTGAATTATGTTAGATTTTCAATCAGTTTGATATCAGTGATTTCGTGAATATCTTACTCAGGGAACCAAAGTTGAGATTCATTTTGTAGGTTTGTTTTGTGTACATCCCTTGTATTTAGGTACTCACTCTCACGGTACTTTTATTCATTATGTATACACCTCATGTTGCATGTACACAATAATAAGGTTTGTGCTACTTTTAATTCGTTTTGTGTCTTCATTCTTTCATGTTTGAGGGTACAACATTGTGTGTTTCTATTAGTTTTAAAGGCTTTAAAAAACGTATGTACATAATTGTTGTGTTAGTATAAAAAGAGTATTACATTAGAACCTGCATCGTCTACACCTTTATAGAAACATATAATAAGACAAATAAGCCACGTGTTCACAGGATAGGAACAAGCGGTACTTATTTCATATTGCCCCATATCACATAACACCTTCCACGCGACAGTCGTCTGCAGACGACAGTTCCAAAAATGTTAAAAGTATTGAATTTTATCACCATTATCTGGAATCACTATGAGGAATGCATTGAAATAAGTAATTCTTGAAATACGGCTTTGAACGTTGGGAAAGGTTTTGTTTTTTTGTATATCATGTAAAACTAATAGCCGCGTGGAAGGTGCTTTCAACTCAAGAGTTCTTCGCTAAGTTTCTTGACTCATCTCATGTTTTAGGTACTTTTAGTCAAGTACACTTGGTGTAAGTTGGCATTATGTTCACCATGTAATATTACATAAAAGTAACTTACCAAATAATAAATAACCTCATAACGTCAAAACTATAGCTCCTACGTAATCAAATATCAAACGATAAATGTACAGTTGAGACATTGCACATTATAGATACATTAACTATTAACATAAAGATATGTGTCTAAAACAAAAACAAATTCCGTTTTTCATTTCCGCATTTGGTTCTTCTATACGCGGCCTTGATGTAGCGATAGGACGATAATTGATTAACTGGTAGCGACCACTCACCGGTCGATAGTAAGATGAGGATCGGGGACGCTTCAATTGATCAATGCATCCCATACATACCTGTCACACTGTATCGTCTGTGTTCAAACCAATGCGAAAATGAAAGTTGCCCTTTGTCTCATTCTTTTCGTTGTAGTGTTCTTAATTGTTAACCGATCTTCGTGAACAATATCTCAAATTAATCCATTATTGTGTAATTTGATATAGAAGTTGGAACTATATTGTAATAGTTATGAGCGTATGTATTACCTGGCATGTCTGGTTTAGCACTGTTCACAAAATGCACCTCGTTTACGTGGAATGTGGTTTCATGATACGTTTGTCACTCTTACTAGGCATAGCACACATAACATTCAAATGATTGAGACATGTACAAAATTGGATTCAAATGAAAGATTGCAATGAAAGATTTATTTTCCAAAAAGAATTATGACAATCGGTCAATGCATTCTTGTGGTACGGTGTTTTGAGATACTTGGAAAATGGCCGAAAACCTGCCAAAAAC
Source organism: Ophiura sarsii (assembly GCA_035610835.1). NCBI lineage: Eukaryota > Metazoa > Echinodermata > Ophiuroidea > Amphilepidida > Ophiuridae > Ophiura > Ophiura sarsii. The sequence goes on from CM069459.1 coordinate 62,042,693, forward strand.
AGTAACAATGCCCACAAATATAATTTATCAGGATTTAGAGAGCTCAATTTGTTAATAATGTAACATTCAAAACACCATTTACACATATTTCTTTAACAATTGAATATTTATATACCATGTTAAATTAAAAAATATGGTAAAATTATATTGCATTAAGCTAAAATAACCTAGTGAAATTGGTCATTTTGACCAGTTTTACTGACTGCAATCAAAAAAAGTGACTAAGTCCAGCTAATTAATATGCGTAAATGTTATAAATCCAGATGTGAATGGTGTATTGCAATCAAACTTGGTATTATGGCTAATTGTACGATACCCAATCTTTTAAACTATAATTTAGTTTCATAATCTCATTAAATATGCAAATTAGCTAATTATCTATTCAAGTCATTGATATGCAAATGAGCAATGTCCGACAATTTTTTTCCCATCATAAGAGTGATCGGTAATAGATATATAACATGTATACCCAATTTGATTGACAAATATTGATGGATTTAGAAATTAAACAAGCTTTTTCATTTCTTAAATACCCATATTCAAATTCTCAGTCTTTTCCTCACAGTAGGCACTCAAAGGATGCAAAAACTGAGCATATCACTAAATTGATTGAAGTGTTTAGTACAATATCTCAGGTTAGGTTTATTTAAATCGGCCCAATATATTCAAGTTCAGAGCCAATTTCAAAAATTGGTAAAAACAGTCATAACTAAAAAACCTGATGATAAGTATTTATACCTGGATCAAGGTTATATAGTCCAAGGTCATGACTACCATATATGGCAAGCTCACTGCCCTACAATGAGTGCCTCTCGTGAGGAAAATTGATTTTATATAGGGATGTTTTTCAAAGTGGAGCTGCATACACTATATGAAAAGATTGTTTTGCATAAGGGATTACAGACCACTCCTACATGTTACTCATTTTGCATGATTAATTAATCCAAATATTGTATGGCTGTCTTCATAACTTGGATTAGTGCATCCATGCACGCCAATTGAGGCAACAATACAAAACCACATTCCACAACGTGAAGAGCCATCCATTCAATAATGCAAAATGAGTAACAGGTAGAAGTGGATGTAGGGCTTTATGCAACACAGCTTTTCATATGTTGTTGTTCACTGGTGTAATGCTCCCAGTGGCAGACTCTGTGTGTGTGCATTGTGCTATGCCTACTCTTACCTAAGGTTCTATAAGTCTCACGTAATCATGTGTTACGCACACGTTATATGCTTTCAAAAAAGTATACTACGTGTTACTCTAATGTACATCTAGTATGTTTCCATACAATTTACATCTTATACTTAAATACCCGCGCAGTATGTTTCCATACAGTATGTTTCCATACAGTATGTTTCCATACAGTATGTTTCCATACAGTATGTTTCCATACAGTATGTTTCCATACAGTATGTTTCCATACAGTATGTTTCCATACAGTATGTTTCCATACAGTATGTTTCCATACAGTATGTTTCCATACAGTATGTTTCCATACAGTATGTTTCCATACAGTATGTTTCCATACAGTATGTTTCCATACAGTATGTTTCCATACAGTATGTTTCCATACAGTATGTTTCCATACAGTATGTTTCCATACAGTATGTTTCCATACAGTATGTTTCCATACAGTATGTTTCCATACAGTATGTTTCCATACAGTATGTTTCCATACAGTATGTTTCCATACAGTATGTTTCCATACAGTATGTTTCCATACAGTATGTTTCCATACAGTATGTTTCCATACAGTATGTTTCCATACAGTATGTTTCCATACAGTATGTTTCCATACAGTATGTTTCCATACAGTATGTTTCCATACAGTATGTTTCCATGCAGTATGTTATCATGTTTTAGGAACATGCGGTATGATTCCATAATGTTGATGTAATTCTTTGCTCTGTGTCTGGTTATATGGCTGCATCTTGGGATTCTTATCCAGGTACATGTAAACCTTCTCACCGCGTCTACCATCTAATTCAGCATAGATCTGCGCGGTGTCGCCATGTTGACGAGCAATAGTGTAATCTAGTTTACGCGATTCTTGCAGTCTACAATATTTCAGTAGTAACACAAGTCCTATTAAAAAGAAAAGTATGGCTAGAATGGCAGCGATAATAGTGGCAATCACCCACAAGAAGGCGTCCGAATTGGTGTAAGAGCACTCCTGAGCACAGTCTACCGGTGGAATGTTTGCCACATCTTTTGGCCCCTGATCGAGCTTAGTGCCATCATCACGTACATTGTTATCTATATTTGTTGTGGGGGTGTTCTGACGGGGTGTTTGGCCTCCAGAAGGCACATGATTTGGATTAGGCCGTACATGCAAAGGTCCTACATGACAATTTGTCTGACGTCCGGGGAAGGCTGTGCTGGTCATAGTACATAAAAATACAATTCCTGAATCTCTCATGGTTGGCGTCAGTCTTAACACTGTATAAGTTTTACCGTTGTACATGGATTGTTCCGTAGCGATAGTTGTATCGGGTGAGGCTCTACTCCATGTAAGAGATGCAGTAGGAAAAGCCGTATCAGCGCTACAGTTGAAGGCGACATCGGTCCCTTCCATGACTGCATAGTTGCCAATTGGTTCGCACTCGGGACCGGACTCTGGAAAATACATAACTTTCACCGTAATTGACTCTGAGGTAAGCTCCACAAAAGCTCCAGATACATCCCCGTACACGGCACATCTGTAGTTACCAGCGTCTTTCCGCATAATCTTCATAATCGATAAAAAGTATACTACTGACGAATCGTCAAGCTGCCGAACCGCTAGAAAGACCCGTTCGTCAACGCTAACAACGTTTTCTTTCAGCGACAATCGTTCGGTTTTTCCACCAAGCGGGATTCGAACCAGCGCTACCTCTTGATCTTGTTCTAGGTTCCACACCTGGCAACGAAGTGAAAATATTCCATCTTGTTCTACTGGATGTACAGGTGCTGTAGCTCGAACTCTTACGTCATCGATGCCAGCAGTAACACCGTACAATGCAACTGATAGCAACACCATAAGCAAATGTAGTAAAGACGCCATTGTTCTCTGCAATTACAATTCACACAATGTCAGATTTTTGTGTCGAAACAAACAAAACGTATATATAACACGACCATACAATCGGCAACGGCGAATGGTACACAGATGATGAGTGTAATAACGGAATAAGATTTGTAGTCTAGAATAATCTTGACAGTGTCTGATCATTTGCCTCTAACTCTAATCTGGTGACAGGATTTTCCCCGGTATAATAACGTATCATGACGTACTCCGTATACTTGTTGCCTACAGCGGATTACGCTAGTAATCCTTACGTGATGTCCCTCGATAATGTCAGTACATATCCAACTTATAATGCAGTCTCTTATATGTCTTCTGACAGTCAGTCAGATTGAACTTAAAGGTCCATGTATATATACATTATACATATATTGCAGATAAAGTTGTTTCACACCTTTAACTTGAAATAGTAAGGGATTACACGTATAGAAGGCGTTGAATTAGTATTAACAGCGCTCTATGAAAGCATACATCAAACTGGTTGTGTGTTCTGTCCGCTACTGGCAACGAATAAATTGGATTCTCAAACTCTCATCATGCCGCAAGCGCGCCGCCGTGCCATCTAAGTCAGTAGAGAGAGGCTGTGATATAATTAATATTAACCACACAAATGGACAAACGAAAAGTCTTTTGTTGAGGGCCAATGCCAAAGCTAGCGTAAGTCAGTGCTGCAAATGGACCGTGCCACTTAAAACGCCTACAAAGAAGTACTTGCATGAAACTGCGGATTTAAAATGAGATAATATATCACAGAGATAGATTTATTGGAATTAGTACAGGATTGAAACCAATTTAATTGAAAAAACCCGGACGAAATAGTTCAATATCGGCAATGATTGCATGATACTCAACTTACTTGTCAATTGGAAGATGTGGCTTAAGAATAAGAAATCAGTTAAAGCGATGTTTGTTTAGTAGATTTCAATTAAATTCAACCAATCTTAGAATTTCAGGAGTTTTATTTGGGGTTTTTATTTTATCTATTCTGTTTCTTAGGTTTTAAGGGCTATGTTAATGTAATGTACGTATTGGAATAGTTAGTTACTTTATAATAATGAGTGTCTACGGTTTTATATACATCATCTGATATGCCCCCTCCTCCCCTTACTGGAATTCAAATCCGTTCTACATCGGCTGTTAAGACGTACATAGCATTGAAAGCCACCTATTTAAATCATCTAAAAGCACGTTTTATACTGACTTGAAACTGAATTTAAAAAAACAAACAAGGACGAGAGATGATAATAATAAATGCTCTTGAAATCCATGAAAATACCCCGTACTAATGATATAAAGTAATTTTTTAAGCATGACAAGTACAAGTATTAATACTGTTAATGCAATATCCTTGAGACTCTTAATTGGTATCTCATTTGAAGAAATAAACCTTACATTTGAAGCTTTCTGATGATGGATACAATGCGCCATTAACAATCAACCCGAAGATCTAACAATAAAACACCTCAATTATACAATGTATTGATCAAGGGCATTTATGTACAGATTTAGTATTAAGACAAAGCATTTGTAAGCAAACCTATGGATGTTGGTGAATACAAAGAGCCAATCGAGCGAGGTTGGCTGGTAATTTATAGTGGTACAGGTTAAACTTGTTATTTTTGAGTGAATGTATATTATGTACATGGTTAATGGAATCATGCAGTGGTAAATCTTCAATGAAATAGATGCAATTCATTTATAAAATTGAATAATTTAGTAAATAATGTAAATGCATCCGATTTGATGCAGCCCTTTACGCGTCGTACACGCGCGTACCACCGTCCTCGAAACCTTTACGCGTCGTACGCGCGAGTACAACCGTCCTCGAAACATTTACGCGTCGTACGCGCGCGTACCACCGTACTCGAAACCTTTACGCGTCGTACGCGAGAGTACCACCGTCCTCGAAACCTTTACGCGTCGTACGCGCGCGTACCACCGTCCTCGAAACCTTTACGCGTCGTACGCGCGCGTACCACCGTCCTCGAAACCTTTACGCGTCGTACGCGCGCGTACCACCGTCCTCGAAACCTTTACGCGTCGTACCCGCGCGCGTACCACCGTCCTCGAAACCTTTACGCGTCGTACGCGCGAGTACCACCGTCCTCGAAACCTTGTCCGGAACAAAACCTGCTCTACGGGCCCGACCAACCCATATTCTCGAATCGAATGTTATGAGAATGTTATTGATTTATTTATTTTACAATAAAGGGGGGGGGGATTTGTGAGACAAATTCGAGGTACGTTTGTTCGTAGAACAGTGGGTTTTCGAAGCCTGCATGTCAAATTCGAGACCTCTTTATGACCTTACCCTTTTAAAAGACATTTAACATAATACTGACGCCTAATCGAAGGATGATAAACATTGGTCCAACCAATCAGCCCCATAAAACATCATCGCAACCCTGTGTACTGACAACCAATCAGCCCCATAAAACATCATCGCAACCCTGTCTACTGAATTAAGTGTATGAGTAGGACTCAATTAGTAGACAGTTTTATTTATCTCTCAACGTATCAGATTGAATGTGTCCAATGATAAAATGAAACTTGACCTATAAAAGATGGTATAAATGAAGCCAATGATTCAATATGCTTATAAACTGTGTGATATATGATAGGGTTGGGTTCCAATTTAATCAATTTGATGTCTGTTTTTCACTACTGGTTTTAATATATTGGTTTTGAATTTCTGCAATTAAATTAATGAAAAGCAAACTAATCTTCGGGGAAAACGGACAATGGTGTTTATTAAAACGCAATGGGATTTCTGTCAATTGTAATAATGAAATTTGCTGCACCCGGTTCAGCCAAACTATTGTAACCTCCTTCTTCGTAACTTCACTAATATGACCGATGAGTGATGCGTGAAATCAGCCATGTTCATCTTTAGGCGACGGGGAATAAACCTGTTGTACGGGCAAACGGACCTCTCAGGCGGTCGGTCGGTCAGGCGGGATTTGTTTTCTTTGGTGCATATACTCCAAAAATATACTTGTAAACTCTAATAAATATGAAATTTAAACACTTGCGCTCATTTACTTCTCGATATAGTATATTTCAACAAGTTACCATTGACAACCATTATGTTCTGATGTTGCATGAGGAACTAATATGCACAATAAAATTATGATTGGGATAGGTATACATTGAGCTTAAATCAAAATATGAAAAAAATAGATATACTTTGAACATTCTTAATCACAACATGTTACCATTAAGTCCTATCTAAATTCCAATAGCATATTTGGATTCCTTGTGAGATTACCGTTCAAAAATATATACTTTTTATGGTGTAGAATAAGTATTAATTGCGATATGCTAATTCGAATCTCAGATGGTGAAAAATGGTAAAATATGTACATGCAACGGTAAGAGTGGCGAGTTAAAAACACATGGCCATATATAGAAAGCTGGTATAAATAATGAGTGACTACGAAACTGGAATTGAAGGTTGTGTGACTATTTACAAAATCATTCAAACTGCAAAAACAAGAACATTTTATGGCCATTCGGTACTGAAAACTCCAAATTACCTAAAGATGAAGAAAAAAACTTCTTGGTTTATTTGAGTATTCCAATTAAGAAACAATTGCCCTGGTTGTCAGCTATCTGGACAGCTGGCTAAGATTTCACTTTCAAAACCAATAATTAATTAGAGAATAAAATATAGTTCGTAGCTGTTTTGCTATATACGATGGTCTTATAATGTATAGGTTGTATCATATATGACGACACAAATATGGTACAGCCTATACATTATAAGACCATCGGAAATAGCAAAACAGCTACGAACTATATTTTATTCTCATTCTTATTTAATTTATTGGTTATTCTTATCTTATATCATAAAATTACGCATTTTGTTAGATAAAATCGGCGATTCCAGCGAGCTGTTTAGTAACTTCCTGCTTCGAATTAATCGCGTTCTTAGCACACGCACACATGGCAACGCTGCGTTGTACGCACAACGTATACGCCGGTGACTTTGTGTACGGCACACTAAAGGTGCGTTCATTTGAATGGTTTTTTTTGCCGATACGCACTATATAAGATAAGACAGTGGTATATAGTCTGGAACGGGGCTTTTCATTCGAATAATAATACATTCAGTGCGTATGGTCATCGCGTTAAGGTGCGTTCATACTCGCGTCTTTGCGCATCGGCCGACGTCGACGGATATCGGTGCGCGAGTTGAAGCAATGCCAACTTTTGCGGCGTCGACGTCGACCGATACGCAACGACGCGAGTATAAACGCACCTTAACGCGATGACCATACGCACTGAAGGTATTATTATTCGAATGAAAAGCCCCGTTCCAGACTATATACCACTGTCTTATCTTATATAGTGCGTATCGGCCAAAAACCAATCAAATTGCCTGTTGACATCCAAACCACACCCACTATATAAGAATAAGATATAATTCCATACAGTTAGAATAATAATTTGAAACAAGCAATCAAACATTTTATGAACAAATATGCCATCAGACAGAATAATGCTTATAGAAGCTGATTATATGTCGATCTACGACGACACAGTGGAGTTGGCGATGTAACTACAATAAGGGGCTTGGCAAAATGGTCCAAATTATTGGACTTTCTTTTTTTAAATATTATCTTTTCAAATACATAATTATCATTTTCATACATTTTCACAGCATTTTCACATAATATTCATATTACATGATGTTCAATATTTTCACATATTGCATGTTTTCACTTCACATACATAATTATTATTTGTATACATACACAAAATGTTCACATACTATTCATATTTCAATATTTTCATATTCATGTTTTCACATTATATTCATATGCATTCATATTATAGTTTTCAAACAATCAAAAACCATAATCGTTCACTATTATACACATCAGTTATTTGTATCTAATTTTGTAAACTCATGTGCATTCAAATATCTTTGATATGCAGGTACATACAGGGTGTATCAAAAAAAATTATAAAAAAAAAAAAACGCACCTTTAGAGGATTGTAACTTTCAGAATAAGTGTCAGAATAGAACAACTTAAACAACAAAATAAAGGCAAAACAGTTTGCTATACTTTAAAGAAAACCGAATGTGATTCGGTTCAGTAATTCTAGAGAAATGAGCAATTACGTAACATTAGTCTGGGAACACTTCCATCCAAGTTTGCTCATATTGAGTGATTCAGACAGCACATACATGAAATCAATACTTTTCTACAAAATGACATGGATTAACGTGTTTTTATGGTTCTAGATTTTATTTTACACCAAATAAATTTATATGCCAGATGAGACCAAAGTTTAACACAAATATAGAATAAAAGTTGTCTAGATTATTTTCATCACATTTTATACTTAAGAACGGTAAAATTAAAAATGTGTACGATAAGTTCAATCTTTTTATAACAATTGGAAACAAAATTATAGTAATTTAGTTAATATGAACATTGCCGTTATTAAACCAAGTTCAAGAATAACATCACGCATACAACTTATCAAGCTTCTAGTCTTCACATTTTCAACTTGAAGGCTGAAATCATGTATACACATGGAAAAAAGTATCGCACCACTGCTTTTTTTTTGAAAAGTGCAAATGTGGCCTCGAATTTTGCCACCATGGTGTGATATTAAGCATCATTTGTTTGCGTAAGCTGTCCAACAAAATGTTGTGCAATAAAAGGGCCACATTTTAGTTTGTGACGTAATCGATGTAATGTTTTTTCAAGGCCAAGGGGAAAATGCATGTTTTTGTCCAAAAACATGCATGGAAAAAGTTTGGGTATAACGCGATATTGAGAGGCCCGATGATTAATCTCTAAAGTTGTAATCTTTGGTAACACAATTAAGTATTCCAAGGTCAAAGGTCATCTGGGGTCAAATTAAACCAAAAAAACTCCCTTTTTCGTACGCCCAACGGTTATGGGGTCTAAGGTCAAAATAGGTCAAATTTTAAAGAAGTTCAAATGACAAAAGCAATATCGCGAAGGTGTTGACATAGGTCAAATAAACAAAAACAAAATCAACGGTGACTAATATAATGACTATTTTAAGTTTTTAAAGTCTATTCAATATCGCGTTATACCCAAACTTGTTTCATGAATGTTTTTGGACAAAATCATGCATTTTCCCCTTGGCCTTGAAAAAACATTACATCGATTACGTCACAAACTAAAATGTGGCCCTTTTGTTGCACAACATTTTGTTGGACAGCTTACGCAAACAAATGATCCTTAATATCACACCATGGTGGCAAAATTCGTGGCCACATTTGCACTTTTCAACAAAAAAGCAGTGGTGCGATACTTTTTTCCATGTGTATATATTATAAAATTATCGCCAATTTTGCGCATGATGGTCAAATTATTAGTATCGCAATTGAAAACAAAATAAATGTTTTGTTTACATTAAAAGAGTACGGTCATATCTCTCTCCTTCCTTACAATGAGTTTTATTGTTTTTGGTTTTCTGGGTGTTATGAGTGTTATGATAGATTATTCAGTATTCTTAGATCACAAATTGAACTATTTTTATCATAGTATTAAACAGTGCTGTCTAATTGAACATTAACGAGTAAGTAACCAGCCGCGCAAGTGAAAATCTGTCAAAATATGCAAACTTGGATGGAAGTGTTCCGTGACTACTCTTACGTAATCACAGATATCTCCGTAATTACTTAACAAAATTAAACGCTGTTTTCTTCCAATTGTAGAAAACTAATTTGGCCTCATTTTACCGTTTGAATTGTAAATTGCAGATACTTAATTAGGAAGTTATGATCGCCTAATGGTGCGTTGTAATTTTTTTGAGACACCCTGTATATTAAACATTTTATAAATCTCTGATTTGCAGCTCAAACAATAATAAGCTGATTAAATGTGGGTGATTCCCGTAACGGAACTTGCTGATAACTAATTTACCAACACTTATTATTTTATTTATAGAATTGTTTGTGTCTTCATCATCTAGATTATATATTTAAATAATAAATCTGTAACTGATACTTTAATTGAACTTTTGTGTTGTTGCGATAAAATATTGTTGATTTCAGTCCATACACTCTTTATTTTTTTACAATAATAAAAGAAATGTTCAATATAATCTATTTCATTACACGCGTCACATATAGTATCATGCTCTTTACCTATTTTGTGGAGAAAGCGAGCTTTCTTTGAACTACACCCGAGCTAAGATGTTATTATTACGCATTTTAACTAGCCTATCCAAATGTTGGTTACGGTTAACAATTTCGCGAGCCGGCTTCCATGAATTTTGTCATTAAATTTAGTTCACCGACCCTCGTAAAAATGGTCCGAATCAGGCTATCTGCCAGTACCGGGCATATCAAACAGCTAAAAGTGTAATTTGTATTTCGGAAAACGCGGGTCAATCTCAAATTTCAAATTTTTAGTGTTTGGTATTAAATTTAAACTAATAATATTTATAATAAATTTAAGAGGACCTGACGTATATTTATACAGCGCTTTTCAACACTGTTTTTAAGCGCTGTATAGATTTTGTTCTAATCTTGACGTTAAATATTAATCGACGGAATTTAAAATAAGTGTCAATCACAAAATTATAATTTTTTAAATCTATGGTGTCAATCTATCTTAGCACTTTCCATGCGGCTGTTAATTTTACCATATAAACAAGACACTTTTTTCAGAAACATTTCCCAATTTTCACAAGGATTACTGAACCAATACTAGACATGTTTGCACTTATTTTAATACGTTTCTCATGGTGATTCCAATTATGGTGATGCCGGGTAGGGTAAACCTACATTGGTTCATAATGTATATTTTATGGTGATGCCGGGTAGGTAAACCTACATTGGTTCATAATATATATTTAATGGTGATGCCGGGTAGGGTAAACCTACATTGGTTCATAATGTATACTTTATGGTGATGCCGGGTAGGTAAACCTACATTGGTTCATAATATATATTTAATGGTGATGCCGGGTAGGGTAAACCTACATTGGTTCATAATGTATACTTTATGGTGATGCCGGGTAGGTAAACCTACATTGGTTCATAATATATATTTAATGGTGATGCCGGGTAGGGTAAACCTATATTGGTTCATAATAATGTATAGTTGATGGTGATGCCGGGTAGGGTAAATCTACATTGGGCTATAATGTATATTTTATGGTGATGCCGGGAAGGTAAACCTACATTGGGCTATAATGTATATTTTATGGTGATGCCGGATAGGGTAAACCTACATTGGTTCATAATATATATTTAATGGTGATGCCGGGTAGGGTAAACCTATATTGATTCATAATAATGTATAGTTGATGGTGATGCCGGGTAGGGTAAACCTACATTGGTTCATAATATATATTTAATGGTGATGCCGGGTAGGGTAAACCTATATTGATTCATAATAATGTATAGTTGATGGTGATGCCGGGTAGGGTAAATCTACATTGGGCTATAATGTATATTTTATGGTGATGCCGGGAAGGGTAAACCTACATTGGGCTATAATGTATATTTTATGGTAATGCCGGGTAGGGTGAACCTACATTGGGTTATAATGTATATTTTATGGTGATGCCGGGTAGGGTAAACCTACATGTGGTTATAATGCATATTTGATGGTCATACTGGACTGGGTAACCCTACATTGGTTCAAATAATAATTTCGACATCTTTGAAACATTTTGTGAAATTTTGGAACTGTCATCTGCAGACAAATGCAGCGTGGCAAGCGTTAAAACGTGTGAGTATGGATCAGATGGAATAAATAGAAAGAAGTATGGCCTATATTATTTTTGAACACGTGGATGTGATTGAAAACTGCTCCCCCCCCCCCCCCCCCCCCCCCCACACACACACCCCCACACACTATATGTTATGTGCAGCGTTCCAGGTCTGACACGGCATTATTATAGTTGATGGCGAATCGATTATCACCATTCAGTGTAATTTGTAGCACGACCTCATTATCATGATTATGTTAGTTATAGCGCTATTTCAAATGATCCACACGTGTATTACGATTTTCTAAATAACCTGAACACACTGTAGTACAGACTGTGATAGATTTCTAAAATGTTTACTCATTTTTTTTGCTAGAATTGTGGCATTTCAGAAGATGTATGGCAATTAAAACCTACTAGTGATTTGCTTCAATACATAAACAATGTATTATGATATTCAAAGTTCATGGTTTGTGTTTAGATTTGATATGAATTGAAACACAAATATGTAGATGTGGTTGAGCTGATGGACTTAAAAATATCAAATTTGTATGTTCAAGCAGGTCCCTGGTAGGTTTTAATTGGCATACTTCTTCTGAAAAGCCATCATTTTGGTAACTTAAATGTATAAATCATTTCCGAAATCATTTCACAGTCTGTATGTAAGAACAATCCCAATCGAAAGTGTGTTCATGTTATTTACAAAATCATAATACGCTTGTGAATAACACTGGATTCAAAATAGCGCGCTAACTCAAATGAGGTCGTGCTACAAATTAAACTGAATGGTGAGTATCGATTGAATACAAGATTATTTATCATACCAATGCCGTACCGGACGCGTATTTTCTTTATGCAACTACACCGAGCCAAAAAAGAAACTTATAAAATTTTAACAGATCACCAAATAAAATTCTGTGCATGAAAATGTACCAAATTTGGATACAATATTACTGCAATGTATTGCTTCAAATGGCAGTCAATAACCAATTGTTTGCTTCAATGACACAAGAGAAATGTGCACTGACTCAGACAACGTCTTGCATCACAGGTCACAGCAAACAATTTCAGCAACATAAAGTTAAAAACATTTCAGAGAGTCAAAACAAACTCATATCCAAACAAACAATGAAGTCATTAATAACGGGTATGTCCACCTCCAGCTTGCAAGCAAGCTGTGCCTCTCCTTCTCATGCTTCCAATCAAGTCTCATGCTTCCAATCAAGTTCCTGATGGTAGCCTGGGGAACATTGTTCCATTCTTCCTGTAGTGCTGCAACAAGTGTTTGTCTATTGACAAGCGGATTGTCTCTTCTTGATACATGTCATCCAAGCTCATCCCAGGCTACCATCAGGAACTTGATTGGATGCATGAGAAGGAGATTCACAGCCTGCCTGCAAGCTGGAGGTGGACATACCCGTTATTAATTACTTCATTGTTTGTTTGGATATGAGTTTGTTTTGACATTATGTTGCTGAAATTGTTTGCTGTGACCTGTGATGCAAGACGTTGTCTGAGTCAGTGCACATTTCTCTTGTTTCATTGAAGCAAACAATTGGTTATTGACTGCCATTTGAAGCAATACATTGCAGTAATATTGTATCCAAATTTGGTACATTTTCATGCACAGAATTTTATTTGGTGATTTGTTAAAATGTTATAAGTTTCTTTTTTGGCTCAGTGTATAATGGGATGCATAGACGATACATTGCTACACGGAATAAAGCGTAGTAACACAATGGGATGCATCCCGTTATAGTTGCAGAAAGAAATTAAGCGTACCGGACGTAGCACTGTGAAATGAATAGCTGGGATTCTTGTTGCCGATCCCTTTATGTATATGTTAGTTTCCAGCCCTTTAAGTAAATCTAGGGTTTATATTAGAGCTCAGTGTACGTTTTCAAAGTCCTGCCTTCCCGGCTATAACATACCGGGTCTCCCAAAAGTTGCAATACCTTCGATAGCTTTGTATCTCGGGCAAAACAACTCTCAGTCAGTACTGAACTGAAAATACCCTTAAAATAAATAGTGTAGACCTGTAGAATTATTTTGAAACCAAACATGCTCCCTCCCCTTCCCCAAAAGCCCCTCAACGTACATCACGAGCCGACACGTTGTATTCACATAACTCACGTTACCACAAGCTGTTCATTTTAATTTTTACGATGGTGCGACCGATCATTGTAAGGGTTGTTTTTAAAATTGACCAGCTCTTCAAAAATCGCCAACACTTTGTTCCGTCGAAGTTGCTGTTACGATAGCGCTTACACCTGTCATCAGTAAAACGTAGTATTGGGCATAGTAGATTGTATCAAGTATGCGGAAAGGCGTAAACACTCGATTACTGTCATTTTTGCGCGCTGGTACACTGTGGTCTGATGATCGCTCAACCATAATTTTTTCAAAATGTCAAAAATTTGACAGCGTATTTGCTTGTGGTTGATACATGCACTAGAGACAAAGTCCGATGCACTGGCGTAAACATCATGGATTTAAAGCTTATTTTTAACAAGCAAACTTGGAGGCTATTGTCTTAAAATTAGCATTATTAATTATTTTGGAAATACATTTAGACTCTAATGCAATATGGGTAATAATAGTGACAAAATAAACTCAATGAATAGAGCACTATGAAATATTCCTAATTCATAACCATATGAGTGATGAAATCTTATGCTACCATTTTGTGAATACGCAAATGTCCGCGCACTCATATTACACAGCGAGGATACATAATCTCAAAAACCATGACCGCTACGTTAAACTTGACGTTTTAACAATTGATCTCTGAATTTCACTCGGGATGCACACTAGAGCGGTTACGCTTGACTTCGCTTTTATACGCCATTTTGAATTAAAGGTCCGATTACATGATTACGTATCAAATCATCCCAACTAATGTATTTAATTGCATTGGTTTCTTATCAAAAGAACGCTCACCATCCCCCCTCCCTCCCCTTTCCTAACACACACACACCCCCACACAAACGTGGGATGACACCTAGGCGGCATGGCATGGCAGTCACTTGACGTGTATAGTTCGCCTGATGGGCAATTTTTTCGCGAACTCCAACCTGTCGGCCACACACGAGATCCCTCAATACCGATACAAAAAGTTACGCATTTTAACAATGCTCTCTAAAAACCGCCAATACGCAGTAAAACTTCTAAATGTGTATTTCTTAAATGTGATTTATACACTCTTATAGTAGTGTCGAACCAATCGTCACCTTGTAATGTGATATTATATACTGCAGGATTCTTCATAAGATATCATTGGACTTATATTGGTTGCATAATAAGGTAACAAAATGTAGTTAAGATTATTCCAATTCAAAGGTGACTATCCGGGGGTATATCAATAAGATGATCAGATACAAAACTGTTAACAAATAAAACATGTATGCAGTGTGGAATTTATGACATCTGTATGGTTAATCATGTTTACTGACAAATAATTGATGGTAACCATAGTAGCGATTGAAATCTTTCTCTATCTTAACTGCTATGTTGTATGTTAGCATTGTAAAGTGATTTTAACCACTAAGCTGTATAGACGTGTTTTGAATGTACCATGTACAAGGCGTAAACCACTTCATGTCTCACAATATCGCCTTACTGGAGTCTCTTCAATTGTCAGATATGACAACATGTATTACCATGGTTACTGGCAATGTTTGCACTTACTAATAATGTTGCGAAGACAATTTTAAAGCCAAACGGGATGTTTAAAACATGGAAATAAACCAAAGGCTTGCAATGAATAATATTGATCATTTAATAATGTATTATAATTGACCAGAGGTCGCTTCAATGTAATCCCAGCATGCAGTCGATAAACCTTGCGTAATGGGATAATGTTTTATATTGAAATGTACAGAATAAACATGGTTCATTAGAGGAATTAATCAGTGAAACTGTTTATGTGTGTGTAAATATACGGACTTCAAATTTGTAAAGTGTTTTAAACCATTAGGCCTATATCAGTGGCGTAGCCAGACAAGGGGGGGGGGGGGGGGGAAGTGCCCCCATCCCCTACATTAACCGGTTGACAACTTGACATTGGCACCGTCTGTTGCGATTGGCACTTGCCGCCGTGAGATTGGACTGACATATGTCACCGACCCCGCTCAAGTTTCTGACTCGGCGGCAATTTCAAAACTTGACTTTCTGGTAAGTCTTTGTCGGTTCACTTCATTTTTCACCCCCCCCCCCCCCCCCCCTTCCCCAATATGAAAATCCTAGCTATAGCTACGCCACTGTTATCATTGAAGAAAAATAGATGATGGCTGCAATGATTCGTAAGATTGCATGAACTCAACCTCTGAAATTTGACAAAGTGTTTCGTTTAAAGCAGATGAAGGGATCGCGACGATCCAGAATGATACGTAGCTCAACAACCATGGTTCGAAAAAGGTATATAATCTAAATTAATCTTAGAAACTTGATCGAACCCAATATCAGTCTACATGCTGCTATACCGGACTTGTTTATATCCTCGCTAGATGGCGTGGTTGTGATTTACCAATTCCTGATCGCGTGCAAAATAGTTCACGTTCATACAATATACTGTACGTTGGAAACGACACACAGACGATGGCGCCACAGTTTTTATCTAGCATCTGGCCGGCTATGGCGGTCACGAAAAAATAATTGTGGCAAGACACCTGGTCACGTGCTAAAGAAAAGTGACCCCAATGAGATTCGAACTCGCGCGAAAAAAATATTCATTGCTTAAATACAAGCCAACGCCTTTAACCATTCGGCCGCCGACAGCCCTGGCCGCCGAGAAAGTTATCAATTTCGGTGGCGAAGAATTAAGAATACTTATTTAAATTGTCGTTATTTCCCCAATAATCATAAACTATAATATAAGGTCAGAATGTCAAATTGAGGTGTATAATATGAAATTTCGAGCTAAACACGTGACTAAAATTACCCGCCATGTTCAAAAACGGTTACTTACCTTGCAAAAATGAAAAGAAAGGACACTTATAGAGTGGAGTTGGTTATCCAACTCCATTGGTTTTGGGATTATTTAATTGAGTTGTACCTAGAATTGTAATATTTTGAATTTTTGGATGGGTTTTCGCGATAACGTGTTAATTGCAAATTTAGGCCAATCGTGACCGCCATCGTCTGGCATCTGGTGGCATCGGATGCCTAACTTTTCAGAGACATTTGACAATATACCTTTTTTGTGTACCTTTTTTTTTTAGGCTTTTTCAGAGACATAGGTAGGTTCCGTCGGTACATTTGCGAGTTTTACCATGCGATATTATTTACTGGTGACGACGACATCGCACCCAAAACCCCCGCCCCCCCCCCCCCCCCCCTAAGGAATTTTCGGTGATTGCACTAAAATGCAAAGGACAGTGACCTATAGGGCGTCTACATTGTAGGTGATCGCTTTTACATCCCCTGCGCTTATTGAAACAAATTGAGGGTACCACCTTACCCGGGGGTAGGGTATGCCGTCAAAGTCCGATAGTAGAGGGGGTGGTTATCACCTTACAATTTTTCAGACGACGCTGGACATAGGCGTATTCACGAGTATTCAGGTTAAAATATGCGAACGAGGTTACCTGATCAAGTGAATGGGACGATCGCTTAACAACGGTTTAAATTTAAAAAATAGCATTTACAATTGGGATGATTAGCCATCCCGAACGGTTTTGGATTGGAAAAATTTTCTTCTAACCTATGATGAATTTTATGGGGTCATATAATCAAAATCCATTGTTACATTGAAACAAACGGAAATTCAAAATTAACGGCCGTTCGTAGCCACCGTCGTCTGCAATTTGTTAAATCGTCATTTTGAAAAATATCTTAATTGTATGGTCCTGAATATTATAGTATATGTTGGAAACAGGATTTCCGTCACTTATAAGCAAAAACCGGGTGAAATTCCGATATTTGGAACTTTTTGGCGAACATTTCAATGTTGGCCTATATTTCACTGTACAGCGAATACGGCGGGATTTTGAGGTCGGCCATGTGTAGTGACGTCATGCGTGGGATGTTTGTACTTGATTTGGCATGTATGGAAAGAGGGGACCTCTAGCTACCCCCCCCCCCCCCCCCCCCCCTCCCTCCGCAGTGTTATAAAAATCGTCTCAGGAGGACGAGGGTAAATTGATTAGTTTAGTTTAGTTACCCCCTAACGTTTAACACGCAATGAATTGTGGGAAAATTTACGACCGATAAAGGAACTTTTGACTATGATAAAGATATCGTTAGATAGATTAAGGTAACCAGCATTAAAGCATTGGAACAGTGAGTAAGATATTGTGCTGTACGTTCTTCTTGAATCGTCTTCTTTATTCATCTCGTGAAACATGTGAAATAAGTTCCGTATCCAGCCAGTAAA
The DNA here is from genome assembly GCA_035610835.1 of Ophiura sarsii. Lineage (NCBI taxonomy): Eukaryota > Metazoa > Echinodermata > Ophiuroidea > Amphilepidida > Ophiuridae > Ophiura > Ophiura sarsii. The sequence goes on from CM069459.1 coordinate 62,060,846, forward strand.
TATGTGGAGTTATTAGCGCCGCTTCGTCGTCTTTCATGAAATAAATCACCACAAATATAACAGACAATAATGCTAACATAATCAAATGAAGTGGATTTGTAATTCTTGACTTAGCTAACAATAGAGGGCTCACTGACTGACATGAGCCTGGTGCAGTCCAGGGCAGTCTGGCCTGGTGATTATTCAGTTGACAGTGGCAGGGAATTTCAGTATTGCAAAGGAGTGCGCAATATAGACGTTATTGTTCATACGACTTTATGTGATATGGATATCAAATCAAATGGATTTGGGTTGATATAATTATGAAATTAGCATTTTTATTTAGAGCAGATATTTTTCCTATTCTTTCTACTCCATTATGAAGGTAATTTGCACTTGGATGACAATATACTGACCTTTTTAAAGTACATTATACGCATCGCAGGAACAAGCGTCTAATTCTCCTCATACCGTATCACATGATATCAATCCGTATGTAAGTCGTATATTGGATCAAACAGAACAATATCAACCACTAAACCAAGACTCATGACAGATTACGAAGACATTCATATGATCTGAGTCTAAAAAGTACCTAAGCTCATATTTGAGTAACAGACATCCATGTAATAGTGTTGAAAGATGTAATGGAGTTTCAACGAAATGAGGTACGAAACTGATGAGCTGTTTTGTTTTGTTTTTGTTTTGTTTGTTGGTTTATTTTTGGGTTTGGTGGGTATTGTTTGGTGTTTTTTGTTTGTTTTTGTTTTGATGTTGTTGTTTTGTTTTTGTTTTTAGTGTTTTTTGGGGGGTGGGGTTGTTGTTGGGGTTTTGAGGGGTATTATATTTGCTATGCCACTGGCTATAGCTAGGTTTTTCATATTGGGGTACTCTGCACCTATATCCTTTTAAAAATTAAGCGTATAGGCAAAAATAAGTTAAGACTATATCACTGCATGGAAGCAAACAAAGTTGTGACATCCATTGACTTACTTACTTTTTGCGCTCATTAATTCACAAAGTGCATGGTATTTGACTTTCCGGGGGTAATTGCTCTTTTTCAATTTCCAATTCTACGGTTAGATTTGATCTCATCGTCAGCATACAATCCATTGCCCAATCTCATTACAAGACTCATGATGAATGATTCACTATTATGGCGGGCAAATTGCCGGGCCATGTACGTGCTCCCGTTGCGCTGGGAATGTTAAAATAAAGTCAAGTAACAAAAAAGAACTTGTCTGAGCTTACAGAGCAGAGCATCTTACTATATATAAATCTGGATATGGTGTTGGGTGTTTGTTTTGAAACTGAATACTCCGTTAGTTTTGATCAAAGTGTCGCATAATTTCCATAAAAGGTAGAAGAAAATACGGGAAGTGTTATGAAATATATTCCAATGAAATTGATTAACAATTGGTACAAAAACAGCGAATAACGCTCAAATTTGGCTTAAAATGTCACTAGAATTGCACCATATTGTGCGTTGCGTGTACCGTCGGGCGGGGGGGGGGGGGGGGGGGGGTATAATGAAGTAATAAGGTTGAATAAGCCACGGAGCCGGTGGTAAATGAAGTAATGTGGTTTGAGAGGCAGAGGGTTAATAAAGTATTATGGCATCACCATAGATTTTATAAATACATATATAGGTGTAACGGATGGGAGGACCATGAGGTATTGAAATAACGTGGTTTTTTTTGATCTTACCATAAATCTGGAAATGGTGTTTGTGGGTGTTGGGGTGGGAGTGTGTTTGTTAAGGCCTAAAAATGGCCTTTGATGGGCCTAACATGACAAAAACAAATAGGGTAGGTCGGTCGGGATTTTTATTTTTATTATTTTTTGCTGTTGTTGAAATCACCTGCTTTTCATTTCGATGGGACTTAAAATAGCCGAAAATGAATGTCTGCCGTGTTCTACGTATCCTCAGCGTATTCTCGGCGTACAACGAACACGTGACTTATGCCGCTGTAGAAATTGAGTTTCGTACACGGCGGGACAAGTGTTGCCTGAACGTATGCCGACGTATACAAAAAATAGCTCGAAAATTGTCAGAGTCAAAGAACGTCCAAGAACGTCCAACTTCTCAACGAATTACATAGGAAAAGTTGACATCGGTGTTAGAATGGACGTATCCATAGCGTATCCATAGCGTATTGAACGTATACATAGCGTATGACTAACGTATTAATAGCGTATCACTAACTTATAACAAACTTATGACAGTGTATCACAGCGTATGCGAGCGTATGGCCAACGTATGCTTAACGTATTCGTAGCGTATGTCTGCCGTGTTCGACGTATCCTCAGCGTATCCTCGGCGTACAGCGAACTCGTGACTTATGCCGCTGTAGAAATTGAATTTCGTACACGGCGGGACAAATGTTGCCAGTTCAAGTAAACGTGGCCTAAATGATAACTATTAAATATCTAGAAGGATATATTATTGAAGTAAAAGGTTACTAACAGGTCCAACCTATAACTTACGAGTAACGTACCTCTAACGTATGTCAGCGTAATATGAAGAGCTTAGTTCCAAAAAGGAGCTAACTCACCTTTTTGTAAAAAAATGAGTTAGGTGCAGAACATGAAAGAGAGTTACAAAATACAACTTTTAAACTTTGTTCTACATCTGTAGCATGTTCGGGTCCAAAGTTATGGCTCTCGGTAATTTCCGGAAATTCCAATTAATTTCCGGACATTTCTGGAAATTTGAATATAATTCACTATTTTTTAAGCCAAAACGGTGGAAATATGGTTCTTTTATCATGGTAAAACATTGATAGGAATGTCCGTAAAGAAATGCAATGAAGAAAACGTAAAATGTATGGGATTATTGTTTTGATTTTCACACGATCAAAATTGTTGTTATTTAAAAAAATGTGTCAAAATGTCAAAATTTTCAGTTTTCTCAAAAAATATAAAAACTTCATAATTAAAAAAGTTGAAAAGGTATTTTAATGTGGTTTTCTGTTTTCAATGTGATTTGATATTGTCTTTCAGGTGTACATTATTTGGAAATAAAAATTGTTTGGTAAAGAGGTTTTTGAAAATTGGTCGAAACATTTTTGTTCCAAAAGGAGCTAACTCCACTGATATCCGAAAATTAAGAAAGGCATAGGAAATACAGTGAAAATCAAAAAATGAAATCAAACCAGTTTTTAAGCTTCCACGTATGGTATCTTTCATATGGCAGAAAATTGGCATAGTCAAAGAAGTGCAACATCCTCATTTTAAAAACGTTGCTTTCTCGTATTTCACTTTTAGTGAGTTAGCTCCTTTGGAACTAAACTCTTCGTATGTCAACGTATGTCAGTGTATGTAAACGTATGTCTAACGTACCACGAACTTATCGGGAACTTATGCAGAACATATTAAGTCCAAGAACGTCCCACTTCCCAACGAATTGCGTAGGAAAAGTCGACATCGGTGATGAAATGGACGTATCCATAGCGTATCCATAGCGTATTGAACGTATACATAGCGTATGACTAACGTATTGATAGCGTATCACTAACTTACTTATAACAAACTTATGACAATTTATCACAGCGTAGGCCTATGCGAGCGTATGACCAACGTATGCTTAACGTATTCGTAGCGTATGTCTGCCGTGTTAGACGTATCCTCAGCGTATCCTCGGCGTACAACGAACACGTGACTTATTAATGCCGCTGCAGAAATTGAGTTTCGTACACGGCGGGACAAGTGTTGCCAGTTTTAGTAAACGCAGCCTGGATGATAACTATTACAATATCTAGAATGATAAATCTATAGGGCAATCTATAACTTACGAGTAACGTACCTCTAACGTATGTCAGCGTATGTTAACGTATGTCTAACGTATGTCTAATGTATGTCAGCGTATGTAAACGTATGTCTAACGTACCACGAACCTATCGGGAACTTTTGAACATGCTCAATAATTGTTCGCGGGCTCGACGTGTTCCAAATTTTCACAGCGTATCACAGCGTGCTCTTTACGTAAACGACATATCCCCCAACTTACCCCTAACTTATATCAGCGTACACCAACGTACACCAAAGTATTTTTCGATATTTCGCATACTTTGGCATACGTTCAGGTGATACGCCATGGTGTGATTTCTGTTTCTGCGTTGATTCTTGGTAGACCAATAGCAGGATTGGTATCACTCCAAGTGTGCAAGCATCACATCCAGTGCAGGTTGAAACATCTAAATCATAGGTGCCCACCACCAAAACAAGTGATCACGAAAACAACGACGACGACAAAACAACGACGATGACGAAAAAACAATGGTGCAAGTAAAAAGCATGGCTTGGTGCAGATCTAGTTGGTTGATGCTCCAGCTGGTGTAGAAGCTGAGCCCTTGTACAGCTCTGCCTTCCTGACGGTGGTTGGGTTCTGCATGAGGTTATTGAATGTCAAAACAGAAGGTGCATCAATTGTGGAGTGTTGGAGAGTGTTCCATACTGAGATGGTTCTTGGAAAGAAGCTGTTTTTGTAGCTGTCAGTCCTTGGTGTGATGATCTTGTACTGCCCAGAGTGCTGCCGTCTGGTCTTGACTGTAGGGGTTGTAGTCTGTATGTATTGATCTGGTACAGTGGCCGCAACTTCATCATGGTGGATCTTGTACATCATGGACAATCTAGCAGCTTCTCTTCTCTGTTGTAGTGATGGTAGCTTAAGATCTTTCAAGAGTGCAGTGACACTTGTTGTTCTTCTGTGGTCTCTCTTGATGAATCTAGCGGCCTTCCTTTGGACATCTTCAAGTTGTGTTATTTCTTTTTGGTGGTGTGGGTCCCAGCACGTGCTTGCGTATTCCAAAGTTGGACGGACGAGAGCTATGTAGGCCTGCTTTTTCACCTCTATGGGACATCTGTACAGATTCCTCTGGAGAAAGTTGAGGGTTCTACGACCTTTCCCGGCAACGGCTTTAATGTGGTGCCTCCACTCGAGACCTGAAGACAGCTCAACGCCCAGATATGGGTGGTGCTCCATCTGGTCGAGGTTGGTTCCCAACATACTGTAGGTTTGGTCGATGACCTGTCTCTTCCTTGTAACACGAAGGAGGGTACACTTTTTAGGATTGAAGCTCATCTGCCACTTCTTGGATCAATTAGCCATGGTATTCAAATCTTCTTGCAGCGTGGCTGTATCAGATTGTGATTTGATGTTCTTATAAACCAGGCAGTCATCTGCGAAGAGTCTTATCGTGCTAGATGTATTTTCTGCAATGTCATTTATGTACAATATGAATAAGAGGGGACCAAGAACGGTGCCTTGGGGTACTCCCGAGATCACCTCTGCTTCTTCCGACATTTCATCATCCACCACAACAGTTTGAGTTCTTGATGTAAGCCAGTTTTTAACCCAGTTGTTGGTCTTTCCACGAATGCCATACCAATCCATCTTATACAGTAGTCTTTGGTGCACTACACTGTCAAAGGCCTTGGAAAAATCCAATATTAGGCAATCAATCTGGTCCCGCTGGTCCAAGCCTCTCGCTAGGTCTTCTATGGTGGTTAAAAGCTGTGTCTCGCAACTGTGTTTCTTTCTAAAACCATGTTGGAAAGGGCTGGGTATGGAGTGGTCATCAAGGTGCTGCCTGATGTTACTGGCTATGATGTGCTCGAGCATCTTACAAGTCACGCTTGTTAATGAGACAGGCCGATAATTTCCTGGTACAGAACGCTCTCCTTTTTTGAAGATGGCAGATACATTTGCTGACCTCCAATCAAGTGGTACATCCCCAGATTCAAAGGATTGGGTGAATAAAGCCAGCAGAACTGGTGCTAGTGTATGTGCAAAATGTTTAAGCATCCACGTTAAAACTTTGTCAGGGCCAACAGCTTTTCTTGGATTCAAGGATGTTAGTAATTTCTCAATCCCGTTTGTGGTGATGGTAATATCTGTCATAGCTTCTATGTTGCTCTGGCCTTTTGAAGGCATGGAAGATCTGTCCTCTCGTGTAAACACTGATTTGTACTGCTGTGACAAGACCTCAGCTTTCTGCTTTGCCTGAGTAACAAGTCTATTTTCCCATATCAATGATGGGATACCAATCCTGTCCATCTTCAGAGATTTAACATAGCCCCACAGTCGCTTGGCAGAGTTACCATTCTCATCGTCAAAGATGTTTGATACGTAGTCATTATGAGCCTTCTTTAGAGCTAAGTTCACCTCCTTTTTGAGTTGGTTGTAGTCCTCCGCTTTTTCATCAGTCTCTTGATCTGGTCATTCATCCATGGCAGGTTTCATCTCCCTAATATTCTCATTTGTACTTCTTGTATTGCGGTTATCAATAAAATCTTTTGCAAAGTCGTTCAGATCACTTTGTATGCCTTCCATGTTAGCCTTTTTGTAGATGTGGACAGTCCTTGGCTTCTTTTTGTTGGTTTGGATGTTGGTATCAAAAGTTGCAGTTACTGCCTCATGATCAGACATACCTGGGATCACTTCAACGTCATGTATACTGTCTGGTGTTGTTGTCAGTATAAGATCAAGGATATTATTGAGCCTTGTAGGTTTCAAGACTTTCTGTTTAAGACCGAACTGTTCTACCAGGTCTAACATAGCCTCATTCACTGGTAAACCATATTGGGGATTTTCATCAATACTAAGATTGCCATTGGACACATAAGTTAAGAGAAACGCAAGGAGAAGATGTGTGTGCTAATGCCTCTGAGCATACGATAGGTAAATCATAGATTTATTCACCAACAGTGAAACCAAAAATCGCAAATAATTTAACATAATTTTGTGTAAAACAGTAATCAATCTGATTACAACATAACTCAATTTGTCATCAATTGTCAAGGTATAATTTATTTGAACTCAAAGTTCGCATAGAGAATGCGGGGTGATTCGACTGGGGATCGCAGAGAGAGCTAATCCCCTACTCCGGCGCAGCGGGCCGACCACAGAGGCAATCACCTTCAAATGATATCGCATATCAGATTGTCACGACTCCGCTGAATCATGACCAATCAAGTGACCTTACATGGGGACCGCAGACTCCGCTGAGTAGTAGCTGGCCCCCTACTCAGAAGGCAGTGCTAGCCCGAAAAGAGGGAATCACTAAAAATGTATTGATTTAAGCTGATCAATTTAATATTGCAATTGCTGTACATGAAATAATATGACGTGATTTATATAATTACAAGACACATAAACCTGTAATCTGTGAACCGTACATGTACATATTTTTGTATTTATAAATAAAATAGCATTTTTAATCCAAAAAACGCATGACGCAATTCAGTATCACTTGTACTGACTAATAATTTGGTCAAAATTTTTAGAAACGAAAAAGAACAATGCAAAAAGAAAAACAACCTGAAAACACGCAACGAGAATGCTACCAAATGGGTGTGGTGGGTGGGAAAAATTTGGAACAGAGACAGAATAGAGAATCACCTCATCGTAAGAAATCTCGGAGGATTGTGACACACGAAAGGCGAACGCGACCGAAGCCAGACATGCGGGGAGGGTTCCGATGAGTGTAACAGCCAGTCTATTGTCGCGAGCTAGCCAAGTGAGGAAACCGCGCGAACCAGGAATTAACAGCAGGCAACTTAGTGCCGTTGGCAAATGCAATTAGTTTTGATTTCACCTCAACTAATTGGTATTGCCATTGGACACATAAGTTAAGAGAAACGCAAGGAGAAGATGTGTGTGCTAATGCCTCTGAGCATACGATAGGTAAATCATAGATTTATTCACCAACAGTGAAACCAAAAATCGCAAATAATTTAACATAATTTTGTGTAAAACAGTAATCAATCTGATTACAACATAACTCAATTTGTCATCAATTGTCAAGGTATAATTTATTTGAACTCAAAGTTCGCATAGAGAATGCGGGGTGATTCGACTGGGGATCGCAGAGAGAGCTAATCCCCTACTCCGGCGCAGCGGGCCGACCACAGAGGCAATCACCTTCAAATGATATCGCATATCAGATTGTCACGACTCCGCTGAATCATGACCAATCAAGTGACCTTACATGGGGACCGCAGACTCCGCTGAGTAGTAGCTGGCCCCCTACTCAGAAGGCAGTGCTAGCCCGAAAAGAGGGAATCACTAAAAATGTATTGATTTAAGCTGATCAATTTAATATTGCAATTGCTGTACATGAAATAATATGACGTGATTTATATAATTACAAGACACATAAACTTGTAATCTGTGAACCGTACATGTACATATTTTTGTATTTATAAATAAAATAGCATTTTTAATCCAAAAAACGCATGACGCAATTCAGTATCACTTGTACTGACTAATAATTTGGTCAAAATTTTTAGAAACGAAAAAGAACAATGCCAAACAAGTTTGACATGAGGAATGACGTTGGCAGGCCAAAAGGGAAAACTTGCCAAGCCCCCCCCCCCTTTTTTTTTTCTTTTTTTTTTTTTGTTGTAGTTGCCACGTTCAAACAAGGAGTGAAAATGATGGCATAACCCAGTGACGTAACATGGAGGGGCAACCTAGCTTACCCATTGACATATAAAGTAACGCCTTATTGTAATATCATCGATTGAAATCACAATAACCATGGCCTAATCTAAAACGCCCGACTAGCTGAACAAGCTCGGTCGGTACGAAGTGAAGACAAATAACCATTAGAGCGCTAAAGCCAATAGTATAATGTAGAATTGACGGATATCGAGATATTGACATGCATAATTTACTTGTTTATAATTGACCTATAGTTAATCATTCAACGTGATAGTAGCCGGCTGCGAAAAACTCGGGAAAAAACGCTTGAAGCGAGAAAAACGAGAAACATAGAATTTGGCCCCTGGTTCAATGGAGTGGATAGCGCAATGCGCAATTCACATCATTTCCCCGCTAAACTATCGCGTGCCAATACGGTGTTGAATCCTAACCGGTCCACATTATCAAGTAGGGTTGCACTGAACCAACAATTATCAGTTATCAAGATAGCAAGATTATATCCATTTTTCATAATTGACAAGAATATCAATACTTATTTGCAACGTATGGGGAACAATTAGCTAGACGACCATTAGCTATAAATAGGGTTGCATGAAATCGACGTCCGGTATCTATAAACGTGGTTGCGTTGGATAAACCCCGGTTTCCATAAGTTAACCGTCGGAACTATTCAATGATAAGTTTTTTTAATATGTAAAGCACATTATCGACGTATGTTAAAGACAATAATAATTTACAACGTATGGGGAACAACTTAGCTAGACGACCATTAGCATTGAAATAGACGTCCGGTATCTATAATATTGTTGTGTTGGGTAAATCCCGGTTCCCACAGGTTAATCGTCGAAAACTATTCAATGATGATAAGTTGGATAATAAGTGAAGCACATTATCGACGTATGTTAAAACATGTTATCGTTACTAAGTCATAATGCTACTCACTTGGAAGTCAAAAAGCTCTGGTATCGACTGACATGTCAATTCGTAAAATCCGATACGTTCGAACTGGACGACCAGCGGAGCCACAGAGGGGCGGATATAATGTCCGCATGATTTCCACCAGAAGTATTACAGGCCTTATTCATGAATGATTGATCTACTGTAAAACAGTGAAAAGCTACGAATTTGTCGGTGGTAAGAATGACGTAATAACCGTCAGAAAAATTGTAATTTGCAATTATTTTGCAAGTAGCTGAACGCCCAAATAAATTGGAACTTGCAGTTCGGCCATTTCACATGGCCACCGCAATAGACTCATACAGATATTGTTCTGGGCTTGGTGCTGACACTCTCGTGTTACAGATGGTCGATCCCGAATAAGAGAGAGAACATCCTATCCCGCCACAATGGAGCGGGAAGTGTTGTTGCATAGTCACGAATAGTTTCCACAGTCGTCTTGCGCTCCTTTTCAGTTGTCGGAAGTGTTCCGAAGGTAGGTTATGTTACGTTTCGTTATGTCACGTTGATCATTTGTCCGATGACTTGGTGTCACCACGTCTTTGGTATACATATGGTAATACGCTGGGCAGGACATAATAGTAATAACACATTCGCCAGGTTGTGATATATTCCGAGCCAACTAAGTTAAACCATTTCGCCAATGAAGATTCCGGCACGGTTACAACTAAGCAAGTGTTACATATTTCAACGCTCCGATTGCGCCTGGTGAAGGTATTTTTTCACAAAATACTTCTCGTAACACGCCTTTGAACGGACCAACCAGTACACAGACGCACTCGTCTTGTCTCGCATTGTTGTACCCATCCACCATACGCAATCTCATGCACACACCTGTCAAATCTGAAAGAAAATAATGCAAGAAACGGATCAGATTCTTGAACTGGCAATAGAAGTATATTAAACCTAATTGTACAATCAAAAACATGTTTCAAAAAGAGTGATAGGGCCAGGCGGCCCTAGACAATAATGACCCGACAATAGAAAATTAATGCGAAGGGAGCAAGGTGAAAGCCACTCAAACCAAATTAAAGGCCCACATTGACTAACACAACCTAGAGGGCCAATAACCATGTTTGACAACCAATTACCGATCCGTATTTAATCTGCCGGCGACTGGCCGAAGAATCTAATGCATTAACTAAAACTAATATTAAAAGAGGATTTATAAACATAATAGTGAGCCAGCCCGACGTCAGCAAACCCAGACGAAGAAACACCTACTTGCGTGAGTGGAATATCCCATTACGAATGACGTAACAATGATACAAAATACGATGCGATCGATCAACAGCATAAGCAATCATAACCCAACGTATACATTGAAGCCCAACATTATAACAGCCCAACAACCTGTAATTTTAAAACCCGGGCGTGATGAATGAAGATGTAGGACTAGTGTCTAAGTAAAAAGAACCGAATGACCTGTAATTGTTATGGATTAATCAACCAAATGTTAATGTCAATCCAGGTATGCTATATATTATTAGGATACAAACCGCTGATACAATCGAAACGGCCAAAACCCACTTCAGACTGCTTGGTTGGTATGTACAACAAAATCAATGTGTAATGGTACACCTGTCACTAGAGCAAAGAACGTACATTATACAACAATTAAATCATGCACGGAATACGGAATATAAAGCACCAACTACGAACAGATACGCGAGGGAGCAACGTCCAAGATTGCAATAGTCGAAACCAAAGGAACAGTAAACACGAATATTCGCAAAGCTCGACATTTAAGCGCAGCCGAAATTAAAATTATGTAGCTTAATAATTTAAGATCTAATTAAAATGTTAAACGAATGCAAGGTAACTGCAACCCCGAATCACGCATATGAGATCAGACAACTGCAGGCAAAACTGTGTACCGGAATTTATTTATAATTTTATTTAATTAATTATTTTATTATATGCAAATTATTTATTTGCTAATATTTGAAATACACATACTTATACATAAATAACAAAACATACGGCGGTTATATAACTGAGTTTCGCGCTAGTACGATCGCCAGACAACTGTGAGCTATTATGTGAGAGCCAGATTAACTAATTATTTATTTAACTATTTAAATATACCCTTTTACTACAGAGCAACAGAGCACTCCACTACCCGAAGGTGTGAGATAAAAACTAATAAAAACAACGAAAAAACCGCATGAGATTGGAGCACCACCGAGCCACAGAATTAAGTAATTTAAACCAATCATGGAAGCGACCGAATGAGTACCAGATTGAACAGTACCAATGAATGAGCACAAACAATTATGATGTAACAAGCAATTGGGAGCCAAAGTAAAATTAGAAGGCGGAGTGTAGACAAACAAACCAATACCCACATATAAAAACCAAAACCATTTTATATTAGGCCTTATCCGCAATTTATATAAATACTGATTATTAATGTTATTATTAAATACCAGGAGCAGAGACTCAACCCATTTAAAACAAAACATAATAACAAAAAATAATGATGGAAAGAGAAGAATAGCAAAGCGTAACTGGGGAGGCACGCGACCATACATGTACATAGGAACTATATACACTGTGAACGCCCAGCCATGCAGGACTAAAATATCGAACGCGGTCGAGTCATCAATACACAGTAACACGCGACCTATATTGAAACGGCGACATCGATTGTCGTAGCGCTGAGTTATAAGTAGCGCTTTAAGTGGCAGTGATGTAATGATTTGAAAGACGCAAAGCGGAAGATGATCAGAGCCTATTGTGCCTACAGGTTCTAACGACATGTTTTGACGACATGTTTTGACTATCGGTGATAAAAGCCACAAAGACCAAAGCAGCTTACGTTGTAAACAAAACTATTTATAGCGCCGCCACAACGAATAGACGTACAATTATTATGAGAAGGCCAACCACCACATTTAAGGCGTGGATTATAATTAATTTAGATGTATGCGGGCAATCAAGGAAACAGATAACCGATTCTAAGAGCCAATGTGATAATATAATAGCCCGGATATGTCAAGCAAGGCCCACTATAAAAAGGGGCATGGATACCAAAGATGGATATAATAAAAAAAACATGAAACGCCCCGCGGGCTAAACACAACCAGCCATAATGTAAAATGCGTGGACTCAAGACTGTACAATGTAAGTAAACTGCCGTCGATTGGGGATCTATAACAATAATATAATTAACATTATAAGTAATGTATTATATTTTAACGATGCATGTAGGCCTATTAACCTGCAAATATTGTGAGGGGGAACCGTTGATTCAATGATTAGCAAAGACGACTACCGCCATTGAAATTTCCCCAATAAATTACTTTTTAACAAGACTACATTCATAACAAGACTACTACAAGACAAAACAAAATTTTCTCACCAAATTATCCTGTGAATCCGACCACCGACCCACGCAACTCGGATGAAAAACGCAGGTCAAGTAGAATAGAAACCAGGATTGTTACGGTAGTATGTACACCAACACCCTTGTTGATTAGATAGAACGGCGAGAAAAATTTGGAACAGAGACAGAATAGAGAATCACCTCATCGTAAGAAATCTCGGAGGATTGCAGCCAGTAGGGAGGTCACGCTGCATGTCGTATTTTGTTATACGCAAGAAAACAATGGAGTATCAGTGACTGCAATATTTGCTAGAAATAGCTTCGGAAAATGGTCTATTTGGGCTTCTCAAAAACTGAGAAACGTGTTAAAAATCATGTAGAATTATAGAGGAGGGTCAATAACATCTGCAGAATGGTAAAATGTATAGTTTTAAATACGTTTGGTGACCAAATTTATGTCGTAAAATGTTGGACAATTCACGTTTTGAAAATCCGTGGTCTTCAAAATTACAGGAATCCTAACTCATTCTAAACCTCACCAAATCATGAAATGAACCCTCGTCTACAAAAAAGTCCGTGTACGTATTGCTCTATCTGCTTGGAGATAGCGAAGACCACGGAAACCACATAGCTTTATACCGCCGAATGAAATCTGCCATAGACATTACATGCGAATATCATCATACAGATTTGCACAGCAGACCTCTGTGTAGGGAGTGTTGACAATAGCATGACAATAGCAATGTCGTTTGACTATTGTGTTTGTGCATGTTTGTGACGACTGACCCCGTTTAACAATCTTCATAGCTTTCATATAGGGCTTGGGTGACCTAACTATTGACTGATTGTGACACACGAAAGGCGAACGCGACCGAAGCCAGACATGCGGGGAGGGTTCCGATGAGTGTAACAGCCAGTCTATTGTCGCGAGCTAGCCAAGTGAGGAAACCGCGCGAACCAGGAATTAACAGCAGGCAACTTAGTGCCGTTGGCAAATGCAATTAGTTTTGATTTCACCTCAACTAATTGGTATTGTCCCAATTAATTGAAGGTAGATTGAAATCTCCTGCCAAGATGATCTTTTGGATGATGCTCTTTCCATAGATCTTCTGAAGGTCTGCGTGGAGTGAGAGTATTGGCTCGACATTTCTGTCTGTAGGTCTATATAACGATACGACATAAATTGGTGCAGATTTCCATACCTGGATCTTGAACATAACAAACTCACATTTGTTGCCAATGTTTTTGACCTCATTCACAATGATATTATCTCTGTATGCTATAAAGACACCTCCTCCGTCAGCAGTACGATCTTTTCTCTTGACTAAATACCCTTCGGGAAAAACTTCAGGGTCTGTGTATGTGTGATTAAGTTTTGATTCCTGACCCATCACAACATCAGGTTTTTCTTCGTCTATGATGGCTGCAAGGTATTTCTGATGAGCCTTGCCTTTCAGGCTGTTACAATTAATTGTCATAATTTTGAGTTTTCTTTGTTTTATCTTTGAGTGAGCTTCTGATTTCTGTTGTTGTTTGCTTCTCTGCTTCTGGTTAGTCTTTCTCTGAGAGCGCTGAGTTGAGTCAACATTGCTCGTACATTGGGCTTGTGAATCAGTTCCATGGTTGGAGTCATCAAGATCTGATAATGAATCGTACAGGTTTGAGTCGGCAAGATCTGTATCCTCAAAGAAGCTATCACTAAAGTTTGGGAGAGCACATTTGGGACATATCCACGAGAAGTGCCCTTGTTGTATAAATGCTTGATAGCTTTTACTTGATACGTCGCCACACTTGATATGAACCCAGTAATGGCATTCGTCACACTCGAGACCACGGTGATTTTTGGACACTGAACGGTCACACACTCCACATGGGAACTGGATAATAAAAATTATCAACAGCAGTGTAGTCAACATCTGTTTACTAGCCATCCTCTTCTTATTTGTGTTAGACAAATTCATTCCTCTGATGGACCTAGACTTTATAGGTATGATGGCATCATACGTAGCAAGTGATGGTATTCTGGCTACTATGGGCAAACTCTTGTTTATTATTGTACTATTATGTAAACAAGGTGGATGTCCAGGGATTCGACAATAAAAATAACTATGATGACAAGGGCAAAAAGCCAAGTAATTCTGTTGCACAATTGCATCATAAAAACAGTAAACAGTGCAGACTATCATGAGTTTCGTAGACCTGGGTAATCTAGTTCACTGGCGGTAAGTTCAAATGAATTACATCGTTAGGATGTGATAGGGCCTTCACAATGCCATGTTTTCACTTTTATACTGCGAAATATTTTGCCGTTGACATAAAGCTTTTAAAAGAGGTCAATTTCAGTATAACAATAATTGAATACGTTTTCTCTATCAAAATAGGTTTTCAGTATGTTATTGAGAATATTTTAAGAGAGATACAAAGGTTTAAACGGTATCGAAACTGTTGGAAACCCTGTGTCTATCGTCTGCATCGAAACTGTTGGAAACCCTGTGTCTATCGTCTGTATCGAAACTGTTGGGACACCCTGTATCTATCGTCTGCATCGAAACTGTTGGGACACCCTGTATCTATCGTCTGCATCGAAACTGTTGGAAACCCTGTATCTATCGTCTGTATCGAAACTGTTGGGAACCCTGTATCTATCGTCTGTATTGAAACTGTTGGGACACCCTGTATCTATCGTCTGTATTGAAACTGTTGGGACACCCTGTATCTATCGTCTGCATCGAAACTGTTGGGACACCCTGTATCTATCGTCTGTATCGAAACTGTTGGGACACCCTGTATCTATCGTCTGTATCGAAACTGTTGGAAACCCTGTATCTATCGTCTGCATCGAAACTGTTGGGACACCCTGTATCTATCGTCTGCATCGAAACTGTTGGGACACCCTGTATCTATCGTCTGTATCGAAACTGTTGGGACACCCTGTATCTATCGTCTGCATCGAAACTGTTGGAAACCCTGTGTCTATCGTCTGTATCGAAACTGTTGGGACACCCTGTATCTATCGTCTGTATCGAAACTGTTGGGAACCCTGTATCTATCGTCTGTATCGAAACTGTTGGGACACCCTGTATCTATCGTCTGTATCGAAACTGTTGGGACACCCTGTATCTATCGTCTGCATCGAAACTATTGGGACACCCTGTATCTATCGTCTGCATCGAAACTGTTGGGACACCCTGTATCTATCGTCTGCATCGAAACTGTTGGAAACCCTGTATCTATCGTCTGCATCGAAACTGTTGGGACATCCTGTATCTATCGTCTGTATCGAAACTGTTGAGACACCCTGTATCTATCGTCTGTATCGAAACTGTTGGGAACCCTGTATCTATCGTCTGTATCGAAACTGTTGGGACACCCTGTATCTATCGTCTGTATCGAAACTGTTGGGACACCCTGTATCTATCGTCTGTATCGAAACTGTTGGGACACCCTGTATCTATCGTCTGCATCGAAACTGTTGGGACACCCTGTATCTATCGTCTGCATCGAAACTGTTGGGACACCCTGTATCTATCGTCTGTATCGAAACTGTTGGGACACCCTGTATCTATCGTCTGCATCGAAACTGTTGGAAACCCTGTATCTATCGTCTGCATCGAAACTGTTGGGACACCCTGTATCTATCGTCTGCATCGAAACTGTTGGGACACCCTGTATCTATCGTCTGCATCGAAACTGTTGGAAACCCTATATCTATCGTCTGCATCGAAACTGTTGGGACACCCTGTATCTATCGTCTGTATCGAAACTGTTGGGACACCACCCTGTATCTATCGTCTGCATCGAAACTGTTGGAAACCCTGTATCTATCGTCTGCATCGAAACTGTTGGGACACCCTGTATCTATCGTCTGCATCGAAACTGTTGGGACACCCTGTATCTATCGTCTGCATCGAAACTGTTGGAAACCCTGTATCTATCGTCTGCATCGAAACTGTTGGGACACCCTGTATCTATCGTCTGTATCGAAACTGTTGGGACACCCTGTATCTATCGTCTGCATCGAAACTGTTGGGACACCCTGTATCTATCGTCTGTATCGAAACTGTTGGGACACCCTGTATCTATCGTCTTTATCGAAACTGTTGGGACACCCTGTATCTATCGTCTGTATCGAAACTGTTGGGACACCCTGTATCTATCGTCTGCATCGAAACTGTTGGGACACCCTGTATCTATCGTCTGCGTCTCTGTACATGCTTTGAAGGTTTTCAATTTTAATGGATGAAAATAACTCTATAAAAATCCATTCTGAATCAATTTCGAAATATCTAAATAACACATGGACCTGTAAGCGATACTATTAATACTCGTCAAATGCTGTGAAGCGTGAAATGTCATCAAGTACTGTTTTAGTCATATGCATTATGCTAGCGGTCAATTTTTACTTTTTAAATATTTTAAAGCTTTTAAGTGTCTTTTTTTAATCGTAGTCGTAAGCTTGTCTGAATTTGATATGGACCATTACAAATGGGATGGATATTATACGCATTGTATCCACTTCGAATAAGATCGCATTAAAAACAATGGGAAGTAATTCAGTTTTGCCTAAGACTTCACCATGCTCTCTTATATAGGAAATAATTATGTTTTATAGAAATGAGATATATGATGATAATGTACACGGGTGTCATTGGACCGGAAATGGCTATACATTCAAGCTATTCTTTATGGGAGCGTATGGTTCAGTGATGTTAACAATAAACAAAGTACGCCAATGAAATGACTAAGAAAGATCACACCTAAATACCACCAAGTCATGTGCACGATCAAAATACGTATTTTCCTTATAATTGGTATGGTGGAAGGTCTTATGGCATAACGTATTGAAATTTATTTTAAAAATTCAAAAAAATCCAAAATGCCATGGCAACACCCATTTGTACTTTGGGCTAGTTGGGCTACTTTTGCCCATTTATAAGGGGAAATTATGTGAAAATATCCATTTTCTTCCAAGTTACTGACTCAAAAATGTAAAAGATATCAAATAAAGGACTTGAGTATTGCAAATTATTATCTTCCTTCATTACTGACAGGTAATGTCAACTCGTCAGCTTTAGTTCGTATCTTATTTTTGGGTCTGGCAACACTGGTAGTTTTACAATATTAAAAAAGATTTTACACAAATTTGGTACTCAAATAAAATAATTTGCCTGAGCACTCAGACTTTCTTTCTCCCAAAATAGCCCAAAAGTAAATGAGTGTTACCATTGCAACAAATGTTTTTTGAATTTTTAAAATGCATTTCAATATAATTTACCATGAGACCTTCCACCATACCATTATTAGGAAAGTCTATATTTTGATCGTGCACATCAACTGGTGGTATTTAGGTGTTATCTGTCTGTAGAATAGGAAGATGTTTCCAATGCAATAGAGGATATCCCATGTAACCAATTAGCTGCAATCTTGTCGGGAATAATTTCAAGATTTTCAGACAGAAGATACACCTGATTCATGATGTGTAGGCCAACCTGGTAAACATGGTTCACGCAATAATTTGGACGTCATGCATCGAATCAACTGAATGTAGAATAGGCCGGGTGCGATTCCCATTCTTGTTGCGCATGGCTACATGTATAACCTCTATAGATTTAATATTGGGAATATTTCAACGGTCGCGGTCGGTGTGAAAATGGTATTTCGTTTCCAAAGTGGATAGATTTATATAATCTTTCTTTTCCTTTTCTTTCTCACTACATGCCTTATTTACGATGGTTAATTCCAAGATATACCGTACTCAATTGAATAACCAATTGAAATATTGCTTCTAAAATATTTCACTCCAATCTTTATCAGGGATACAATTATTCTAACACTGTCTCTGATTGGTGCAATAAATTATGTATCCATCTTGCTGACCGATCGGCAAGTAGTTCTCAGGGGCTTAATTCTTGTTGTGTCCCTCTAAAACTCCTGAATATATATTTACTAGTGGGTGAAATATTGCAATACCATTGAGTGGACCATTCAGAATTGTGCGAAGACTTTTTGATTAATAGCTAACGCATACTACAGTTATTGCTTGTCGTCATAATGATCTCTTATTGCTTGTCTTCATTGTCGTACACAGACCTTAACATTGCAATCTGATGAATCAGCATTCAGATACAAAAAACAGGCTTTAATAATATCAAGAAATATTAATGAAATTTGTTCACCTATTAATATAAATCGTTTCACTTGATGGGGTGTCCACTAACCATTTATAGGCGAAAGGCGATCGGTATAAGATGTCTGTAAACTAACAATTTCAATGCTCCTAAAAAATGAATGGTCTTGGCCATATTTGATATCACAACGAACATAAGATAGGAAATGAAAGGATGTGTCATGCCTATAATACTGCCGTGACAGAACTATTATAGAATAGAGTTTATCCTTGTTTGGGAATAGGTGCCATCTTGTAGGGAATAATAAACTATTTATAAGATTTTCAGAAACAATATAAGTCCTGTTTTATGAAGTATTATTGGTAACACGGTTCATGCAACTAATCGGACGTCACGCACCGATTCATCTGAATGTACAATAGGCCGGGTGCTGTGTTTCCTCTTCGTAGTCCGTGTCGCTTGGGCTACATTGATAACCTCTATTTTGTTGAACGACGGTTCTTGTATGCAAGTGAGTGCAATGGATGCACGAGCAATTTGCTTTCTGGCACATCCTCAGGTCTTCGATATGGAATTGAGTACGAAGCAGCTATCATTTACAATGTTAACATATTGAAAATCATTGGCGGCTTCATGTCTTATTGTAAGGACGCACAACACTAAATCACTCCTCGTTTTGTGTAATGGTAGGAAGTAAAACGATTTTGTGATAATTTGGGGTCCTTTGGAAATCAGTTTGCGTGAGGGTAGCATGACTACATTGAATGAAAGATAATCTCTTGTAATTTGGTCAGGGTATTGCAGAATGTTGATTTTCAATTTTACGTGTATAAACACACTTGCTCGGGGTGGCCATAAGGTGAGCGTTCGGGCTGAAAATAGGGGTGGGGTTGTTTAAATGATCATATCGTAAAATTTAATTGAAAGACGTAACAATCGTTGATTTTATTAAAATTCAAAGCATGATCTTTGACTGCAAACATTCCCGACATGCCAAATATGGGTACTAAGGGCAAATAAACGAGGCTGATTTGTGCATATTGTACGTGTAATCCAATGGGACACTTATTTAGTGTTGTGCCCCGCCCCCCGCCCCCGTAAAATAGGGTAGACTTTAGGAATAGCCACGCTATTATTTAATATAGTTTGACCAACCATACCAGCATGTAATGCGTTAGTTGTCTAATATAGTTTGACCAACCATACCAGCATGTAATGCATTAGTTGTCTATCAATGAAGCGTGTTAAATGGAAAATTGCAATAAATATTACGCGACGAAATGAGTTCTCTCTTTAGTGGGGACAAGATGTCAGGTACAATGGACAATTTGTAGTTCATTTATATAAAGACATTGTGAGATTTAGTTTTCATATTTGAGAAATACAACTTTATTAATAAAAATGCATAACACAAAGAAAGGAATTCAATTTCAAGCAGGCGTAAACGTGCTAGCAGTCACATTCCTCTGTATTTTTCTATTCCTGAAAACTCTTTCGTTGTGAATTAAGTTCAATTAGAGTTAAACATCTATTAACTATCGTATGGTATAATATAGTATACCATAACTATGCCGGACCGTTAACGGTGGTGCAGACACAAATTGAGGAATATTTTTCAGGAGAAACGTTGTTCTTAAATTGTCTCGAACCTTCGAAATAATGTCCTCAAGCCCACCAGTATTAATCACCTTCGAGTTGCACCCAAAAGTAAATTGACACCCGGATGTAGCGTTCACCTTTACAAATCTGAGGACGTTAATGTCTCGGAATTTTGAATTTAATGTGGAAAGGGATCAAACCGGCAACCATTAGCAAATGTGTATCTTACGTGACACTAATAATACGTAGGCCTACATGTAATAACAATGTGTTATATAGGGTGGGATTACAGGATTATAAGGGCCAGTGTTTTAACCCGACTTGAACATGCCTTTTTACTCTAATTTCAATTTCAAGATTTACTGGGTCAGGTCTGATACCGGCAGAAATCGCACATGGTTTTGATAAAAAATATAATAAGTTTTGCATTTATTCAAATAAATGTCTATGAGAGTCAACATTTCTCGCCATGTTGAAATAAAACAATCTCAAAAGATAACGCGAACAGTGACTAACTGGTTGGCATTTCAATTTATAGATTTATGTTGGGTCTGCTACAGGCAGCAATCACATATAGTTTTATCAAAAATAACAAGTGTTGCATTTATCAACCAAATGTCTGTGAGACCAACATTTCTCGCCATATTGCAATACAATTATCTCAAAAGGAGTAGGTATACGCGCCACAGCGAATGACTGGTCTGATGTGAAAGCACATAGTTATGTCTGTGCTGTATGGTTTATCAGAACATTGGAGGAGAAATATATTGACCAAAAATGAATAAAGAAAGCCACTCGTGGATTCAGCTGCCTGCCTTCCGGCTTATCATCGTGATATTTACCTCCTCCTCAATAAGAAAGACTATCTTAATTTGCCAACTCCTCTTTCACTTTCTCTATTCAGCGTACACGCCGTGGAGATATATGAGAATACAATTAAGCCCGCATGATATCTTCGTTTCAACTTGGGTCACGTAATCCTGAGACGAATATACCTGAGGTATATTCGTCTCAGCGTAATCTTAGTATCTTTTTTCAATATAAACCGGAATTCTTTTTTTTGTATCTGTATGCCATGTGGTAAGCGATACGTGAGGTATTCTGATAAAAAGTCAGTCACAAAGAGACATGGCGTGCTATCATCATCTCTATAATAGCTCGGGTTTTTTCCATTTCAATTCACTCGGGTACTTATACTTGTAATTCCATACATAATACGTGGCTTATCTTTTGGGCAAAAGGGACATTACTGATTCATTATGAATAAGAGTAGACTGACAAATAGATTGCAAAACTGTGCATACTGTACGATGTTTATTATCTTAGTGTTTTATTTGATTTACATTTTCAATGCCTCTATTTGTACACAGACAGATCGACATCGTATGTTGTAGGGATATTTTGGGCGAAATTGAATATCTACATTTTGACATGTAACATTGCGTATAATACCGCCAATATGATAATAGTTGGTAAATAGCAATCTCTAGGACGCAATAATTCTCCAACAACTGGCCATTGACAACCACCTGAATTAATGTGACTTTGAATACCTGACCACTACTATGATCCGAGGCCAAATTGAATATCTAGAATTTGACATGTGGCATTGCGTATAATACCGCCAATTATGATAATATAAGTGGTTGTATCAATCTCTATGACACAGCAATTCATCAACTTCCCATTGACCACCTCGTGTGAACTAATGTGACTTCTGATAACTGACTACTACTAATGTCCATGCGGGGCCAATCAATTGATAATCTCTAGATTCTACTTCTCTCCATATGCAGCATCGATATAACGCAGTCTGAGGAGTATAGTGTGTCTTAGAATGATTTGTAACTGATTTATGTTGAATTTATTTAGTTAAAAATCATATTGAGCGCAACTGCGGAATGCAATATACAATGTAATAGACCCGATACAAATCAGTGTTGTTACGCTTTATTCTGTCGTAGACTTGTTTAAAGTCTACCATAATGTCCATGAATGTATGTTGGATTTGACAGTCACCCCTACTATTGCTATTAGTCATTTAGCAAGCCGGTGCTTGTGACGGAAAGAATGTACTTCATGTCCCAGCCATGCATCAAATCTTTGGTAGAATTAAGTGCATCTTACATTGACAGTGTAATTGATGTATGCTTGTGACCAAGCCTTTTGACTCTTGTGAAGTTGTATGCAATAACATCTCTTATGAAAATGAAATGTAAACTCCATGGGCGTTTCTGATATAACGTATTGACAACTGTATAGATGGTCGATTCCAGGTTTAGTCGAACTTAAAACTTTCAAAATCATTGAAATACTGAACAATACCCATTACGACCAATACTTAGTCTTTTATTAGCATGGTAGGCTAAACGTTGTCATTGCGATGCACATCTTAGCTATATATCAATGCATTTTTGAAATCATTGTTATCAGATACTAAATATTCTGATTTTGAAGCTTTAGAATGCACATTAAGAGTGATTATGTACCTGGTCACACAGCATGTCCCAAAATTGGGTTAAACCGGGGGAACTGATAGCATTCAAATTTCTAGCTAATGATTTCTTCTGATTTTCACTAATGAAATTCCAAGACAAACCGGTCGATCTTTAAAATATACGCAATGGTAAAACTAGTATCCATCGCACCAGTAAACATTTTTTACTTTAGCTGGGGTTAGCCAACAAATTGCAAAGACCTCTTTAGGCTTAATGACAGCAAAGAGCGTTGCTAAACACAAATTAATTAGTTAACCTCATAGTTGGGTATCATAAAAAGGAATCATAGGATTTGTACGATAAAATGATCACAATGCAAATCAAATTGGAGCCCCGATTTTTGGGACATACTGTACATGTAAATCGTTACTATATCGGATAATGTTGGCAATTATGTGTAATATTCAACGAAATCATTAAAACACAGCGGCTACACTTACTTGTATGTATTAAGTAAGATTGGTTATGTAGAAATAAACCTCATGATAATATATAACACTTTACAAAACCATATTTTATATTTTCTCTTTTGATTAAGACCCGGGGTTTTTTCTTCAAATTAATGTTCAAGTGTTCTATAATGAATTCTTAACTAATAATATCAACGTGGGTATTATCACTTTCGGCATATCCTCAAATTCATGTCGCCCATACCAACCATATGTAATACGGGTTATGGTCCAAATGTTCCATAACATGGCGAATCTTGCTTATCGGAGCAAACTCTGCTACACAGTTGGAATTACAAACTGCTTTTCATATTATATGTACGGTACGGTAACAAATTCAATATTTTGACTCTAATTTAACTACTTCGGTGTAGACACTTTAACAACAGTAGGCATATCATGATAGTGAAACCCATATGTCGGCGTAGTAGAGTCTAAGGGATTAGGTTTAGTCGCTGATTTATCGAGCGACATATAAACCTTACCTTCGCCTAATCGTCTGCTGCATTCTAGTTCAGAATAAATGTCTTCCGTATTCTGCCTTGCTGTTATATAGTTAGATCTAGTGTTCGTAGGTGCTCGGATATATTTCACAAGCAAGGCTATTGCAAATATGAAGAATATTAGAGAAAATGCCCCGGCGATGACCGTTGCAATCATCCAGTATATAACCCGTGATTTAACGGAACACGTCTCCTGGCAGCTATTATTGTTATCGTTTGTCGGCTGTTTCCTCGTATCCAACGGTAACGTGGTAAGCTCATTAGGTCGGTGATGGACGTTTGTCCGGATGTTAGGGTCAACAGGGTCAAGAGCGGTTGTTGGGTAAACGACAAGAGGTCCAATATGACACGTTCGGACTCTATCTGGAAACATGATACTAGTCATATGACAGACAAATATCTCACCATCGTCACCGCGCTGTAATGTTAAAGTTAACATTGAATAGGATCTCTCGCTTCTAGTGAATTCTCGAGTTTGGAGTGATTGACGCCTAGCCTTTCCACTAGTCCATTCTAGTGACACTGGTGGGTTTGCCGTGACAGAACTACAGTTAAGTATCACGGTTGAGCCTTCCATGTATGGCTGATTTGGTGATAAACACACTGGGTCTGAATCATCGGGGAAGTAGGTCATACCGAGATGGACGGATTCCGAGGCAACCTCTTCTATCCTCATACCATTTGTTAGTACCTTGCAGAAGTACTCTCCTTCATCCGACCTTGTTGCCTCGGTAATGGATAAGAAGTAAACAGAAGAACCATCCATCAACTGACGTACGGCAAGGAACACCCGGTCATCAACACCTTGTAACACGCCTTCGTCCACCGATAGTTTTTCTATTCTATTATTTCCAGTGTTACGAATAATTGTCACCTCATGATTGTCTGAATTCAGATGAAACACTTGGCAATGTATTGAAAGTATGCCGCCTTGCTCTACGGGGTTTACGGGCGTAGTTAAGGTCACTTTAATCTGCGCTAAGTACCCTTTAACCAGGATTAAGATCATAATCAACATCCACTGGATGTGGTTTGAGATTTGTAGATTCATATTGTCCCTCTTAATATTTCAACACTTCATAAAATGTTGAAACAATGAACGCACGAGTGTGATGGGGAAACGAAAAACGTTTAAAGTTATGTCGATTCAGATGAATATTCCAAATACAAAGTGTTGTATATGCCAGCAAGATATGGTAATTGCAATTAACATTCAACACATCATCATGACAATCTAGATTAACACATTGTAGCAGGACAAAACTCAAAATATCTGTTCGTCTGTGGTATTACAGATATTTGGAAGCAGAACTTTTGTATCAATTCATCAATAGAGGTTAGATGTTTCAAAGTCCACACATATATCGAGTCATCAGCTGCGATGTTTGAACGTCAACACATATCCGCTCATAAGTAGTGTTAGGATGTTGAAAAGTCAGTTGACACATATCCGCTCATTAGTAGTGTCAGGATGTTGAAAAGTCAGTTGACACATATCCGCTCATTAGTAGTGTCAGGATGTTGAAAAGTCAGTTGACACATATCCGGTCATCGGTACTGTTAAGATTTTTTAATAATCAACACATATCAGTACATCAGTAATGTTAAAGATGCTCAAAAGTCAACACATATCAGTTCATCAGTGGTGTTTAGCTGCCAAAGTATAACCAACACATATATCAATATCCTCATCTATAGCGACAACACCCTCGTGGACCTCAGATCCTTATCAATAAGTTTTGATCATATGTCCTGTGTATCCACTGCGTCGCGTCGTGAGTGTATACTTGCCAGAACCCGCGCTCCCGTCTAAGATAAGAGATCGCCGACCAACTGACTGATAAGACGGTTACTTACTAATAATGCATTTTCACCTGCTATATCAGATCTCTCATGATGATTTTCAACAAAATGCCTACAAGCCGCGGCAATCCTACCCAGATAGTATTATTGACTTCTTACAAAGCCAGGAATACCGACGGGGGCTGGCGGGCACAAAATGAAAATTAATATTTATGCGTGGATCACGTTCACATCTAATAACTCCGTGGAAATTTTCGCGGTTGATTAAATGTTTGACGCATGCCCAGTGCGCAGTAAACCATGTGATGCTTAATCGTGTGTAACTTATAAACGTTCTCTTTAATGAATCGACCCAAAAAATAGTCTGAACTTGGAAAAATAATATAGCATTATCAGCTAAAATCATACCAAACGTCGGAACAAAATAAACGTGGCAATAAAATGTTTACCAAATTAGATGCTTTTTGTATCCCTCGCCACTTACAAATGAAATAAGGGAGTCACGCTACAGACCCCTATAATGATCGATAGAGAGTCTCTGTGCCTGTGGTATATACAGCGCTCTGTGTTTGACGGCAATCCCGGGATATTAGGGGCGTAATACTAGCTGGGTTAATACATTTGCAATGAGTTATACAAAGAAGCAATATATGAAAGGGTCGTAGTGCGTCTTCACCTGCGGTGCATTAACCCATCACTAGCGGTTTATTAACCCTTCATCCGCTAACATCTTAAAGGTAACAATCGACTGAAAATTATGTCACAATTTGATAGCAATGAAATAGCGTAGACGTACATATTGGGAATCATAGCTAGGATTGTTTGCAAACAACTACAAACATGCTTAATCTTGGCCTGGATTTTCTCGCGATATTGTTTTATTGATTCAAATATCCTAAAACCATGTTGAGTCGCGTGTTAAGTCAATATGAAATATCCAGTGGGCAAACTTGTTGCCAGAAAAAGCGTGTTTCTTTGATGAGACCGAAATGCGCAAGGGGATTCCTTGGTTTTTGTATTCAATACATCAAGTCGATCTCATTTGATTAAATTAATCATACAGCTTGGATCAAAACAGTCAAAATATGCGCTAGAAAAGTGAAAAATGTAAATTGGATTTATGTATTGAGCATACATTGTGTGTGTTGATATGAAATATTAATGGTGAGTTTTGGCAGGAACAAATAGAAAGAATATAGATACATAAATGCATACACGTTAGAGAGTGGAAATTATACATTTGTTTCCCAGTTACAAACATAAAATGAGACTTGATAAAAATCAACCAAATAAAATGCGATGTTGGCGAAACCAAAATACATTGAATTTAGGTTAAAAAGCTCAATTATGGATGTAATGCATATAGAAAGCATGAACATCATGTTAGTGAAATAAATATAACTTGTTTCAGGCGTGGGACCTGATTTATATCAATAAACCAACAGCTAAAGAAGATTCCGTTAACTCATTCAAAATAATCTTGATTCAGGTCCAATCGTATACTGCCCGCTCAAGTATGTGACACATCGATGCAATTGTGATATGGCGGCAAAATAACTATTTTTGAGGATATTTCCATATTTTTTCAAACATTTAATTATGTTTTTTTACTAATGTTAAAACTATGTGTCCCATACTTCCTTTTATGGTAGGTTATCGTTAAATCTCTTTACTGTACAAAATCAAAGAAAGAAATTACTCGTCACCCGATGTTCGTACTTTTGAAAGGATTTCTGGTTCCACAGTGTTTTTAACATGAATGTGTTATGTCTTCTGAAACAAACTATACGTGTATTATGATGAGAAGTGCCCCATACTTCCATATAGTTATGGGGTATAAATTGTATCGAATATTGAAGAAAACATGTGTTACGACATGTGGTGTGTTTCAATGTGGTCCTACTGTGTATCACTTTATTAGATGTGTACATGGAGACCCAACGATAACTCTATACCCTTTTAAAATTAATCATATCCAGCAAATAAAAACGCGAAATTCAAAATTTAAAATACATTTATTGTAGATGATAAACCACTTCATTTCGAACAAGGACAACGAAACATTCTAAATACAAAAACAGAAAAAAATCAACAGTTTTAAAACGAATTTAATTGCGATATTACATTAACAATTATTCAAAAGAAAATTAAGAAGAAGTGAGATTATATGGAATACTGTTATTTATTTTCTTTATATTTTCTTTCATCCTCATCTTTCTTTCTTTCCATTTTATTTTCAGAATTTTTGTATGTTAACACCCTTTTTAAGCATGCGTTAAAGCTTTGTTTTATCCTAGATTTAAAAAGGCGATAAATATCTGTGTTCTTTCTTCATTAGTAATTTGTTTCTGGAACATCTGGTATGTTATTTCCCTGTCTGGGAAATTAGCCACTGTTAATATGGTATTGCGCTATTGTCAAGTAATACAATCTAACGCTCTAAGAATCACGGCACTCATGCATGAAATGAGATGAATTGGCGGGGATTAATAGGTTTTAAAGATATTATATGAAGGTGTTAGAGCTAGAGGCAAGATCGTAGCATTCGTGACGGAAGGTCTTACTGAAATCAAGGTTCAATATGAGATGAGATGAAACCCAAATCTTGTTCATTTAACTGTTTCATTTCAGTTTAAAGCGTACGCTCTGATACCTGAAAGTGCTCAAATATAGCATTTTGAAGAAAATTTTGAGAGTTTACGGAGGTAAATATTATGCCAAAAAATGCGAAAAATGTGTTCTGTACGTTTCTTTTGTTTTTGTTTTGTTTTGCTTTTTAAAACATATTGTGTGCTTAGCTATCTGGCGCATGACTTTCAGGTCTAGATTTCATTAATTTGGTTAACTTTTAAATCGAAACATCTTTCAGTCGCTAGCCCTGTATTTAACTATTTTAAGATGTACAGCTATATTAATGGCAATACCTTATGTTCTGAAGAAGAAAAGAACTAAAGAATACACTGCCTCTGCGTGTTTCAATAAAAAACGTTAATGAAAGCGGTTTACTAAGCGATAGTCAACAGTATTGATAATAAAGAAGCAATTACGTGACTGTGAATATCTGTAAATACATTTAGACGTTTCGACTGAATGCAGATAATAATTGAATATCTTACCGCCAATTTGAAACAAAGGAGAAATCAATAAAGATATCTATTTCCGGATTATTAAATGATGTTTAATGGCTTAAACGTTGACGATAAGCCACGAATCACGAAAAAGAAAAGGGATTTTTTTTCTGATGCTCAAGTATCACAATCCACGTAAAATACGTGTATTCTATGAGCTAGCCTTTTTACTGCCGTTTTATTAATTATTTGTTTATGTATTTATTTGTAGTCTTAAACCTCTTTTATTGTTTCCTTATCTGTTTATTTATTAGTCATTCATTTAGTCATGGGTTTTTTATCGTGCCATTAAATTTTATTTGTTTAAACTAGCCTCACTAAGAAAATAATGCAATACATTGTGAACGTAAAGAGAAGCAGGATCGTGTCGTAACAAGTTTGGATACAATATTTTGTTGGAATCAATACAATTGAGTTTTTAAAAGGTATAGACATCAGCTGACCTTCAAATTAGCTATATAACAATCTATAATTTTACAATCTATAATTTTAGATATCAAGTATCAAGTATAGAGAAAAGAATAGAATGAGAAAAACATGTACCATTGTATTAACACTTTGCATGCGGCTATTAATTAGTTTTACCATTATACAAAACAGATTTGTCAGAAACCTCTCTCTCCTTAGAACCAATATCATGTATGTTTGTACTTATTGTTATGCATTTCCCATGGTCATTCCAAATAATATTGTGGTGAAATTAAATAATGTTAAAATTTTTGAAACATTTTGTGAAAATTTGGAACTGTCGTCTAACTGTCGTCTGCAGACGACTGCCGCAATGGGACAACGCAATTATGTATCAATACAGATTGGTGAAACGCGATGACATTACATTTTGTTCGTTAAGGTTTAATGTTTTGGAAAGCAAACACCTTAATAGTGCCCAATACAGGTGAACATGAATGTGGGGATATGTGTTAGCAAGTCATATACCTACATTGCGATTACATTTTTAAGGACAAATATTTTAATATTCGATTTACTATTGGCTAAAATAAAAAGACATTTTACAATATTCTAATGAAAGAGAGGCAGTGTGGGTATTAGATGTGAATCTTTCGTGGTTCATTCAAGGAAATACAAAGAAGATGTGAATCATCATCATGAATGCCAAAGAATGTTTGTAGCATAAAGTATTGAGATCATTCAGATTCAAAAACATGCCAACTTTATTAACTATATTTTAACAATTTTGTTATACTGTGATGTTATCATTTTACGGGATTTTCTGTTCGTTATTGAGCAAGATGTGATGGCTATCAAATATGTACTATAGTAATGTTATTATATTTAAAAATGGACTTCTTTCTTGACATGACAACTTTGAATCCATTGTATATAATGGCATAACTTAATAGTTGCGATACTATACAAAAGGTGATAGTTTCATTTGGTTTCATTTTTATTTCGTGAAAACATGAACTCAACTGGGGAACAATGCACACAAATGTTAGTAAAATGAGATCCATGTCTGAACTGCGCATCCTCATGTTGCGAGTGCACAGATCGCCTCAGCATAGAGAACATATTGAAATGTGAGATTGAGATGCTCCAATATCTCATATACATGTATATATAGGATATCTAGTATGCATTATAAACTATTACAGAACGTCTCAAAAAGTGATATCTCTATGCCGGCCATGAGTATATGGGTCTGGGACTTTCAAACACAAAGCTTCCGAAGTACAAACTCAGGCTTTATGTTACTTCTCTAATATAAATTTGATAAAATGCACAACGACCCACTTAAAGTTTGCTTATTTTAGTGATGTATATCTTGTCTACAATGATTCCTTTATAATGAAATAAAAGGAAAACTAAACGTTTTAATCAACAATATTTGTAACAATTATTAACCTTTTGGAACATTCTGTAGTAAGTATTACCAGCATTAGATCCCCGGATATAATTATGAACACAGTTGAGGTTTATGGAATTGGTGGATGAAGAAAGATCGCCGAAGTACCAATGATCGATCGCATTGTGTATGAATATATTGGGGGGGGGGGGGGGGTACTCACACTATTTATGGACGGTGGGTGGGTGAGGGGTGCCGCTGAAGGTTTGAAATCCCGACCCACTCTTCAGACGTGTTTTTTTCAAAGAATTACTGATTTGACTGTTCTTTCACGATTTGGGACCCGTGTTGTAAGATTTTCCAAGCATAGTTAATACCCCACTGTTTAGGGATTGGCCAAGTTACACATATGTATATATATGTATCCTGTGTTACATATATCTTTATAGAGAAAAAAAATAGTACTAAGGTTTTCGGACTTCCCTTACCATAAACTACTGACATACAGCCAAACAGAAAACGCTGACCGAAATATCAGAACATCCGTATTCACATAACATTAAGGTCGTGTGTATTTTGAGATCATTTACTAATTTTATACTCGCTTTTAGAGGTTCGGCTGTGACTACCCATATTATGAGGTTTTTATAGTCACACACTCATTATTGGTTGGCGCAACGTTCTGACACATGTTAGTTTCAATGAGACTGTTTCACCCCTTAATTGTATAATACATGGTGGACGGTTTTATGTTAGATGCGTCGTTTTACCATTTGATGCATCAATTGGTTGACGCTAAGATGACTCATTAATTGACTGATCGTGTCCATCAATTGATGTTTGGGGAATATTTGTAACATAAGGAGATAAAATGGCTTAATTTAAGTTCAATTTGCCCGGACAAATATGTTAAAGGACGTCTATCCTCTGTGCCACCCCCCCCCCCCCCCCCCCCCTCCCCACACACCCCTTCAGGGTTTTTAGATATACAATAATAATTATTCGCCCAATAATAGTGATGTTTGTAAATAAATGGTTACATAAGTTATTACGATGAACCAGTACAGAACAGAATATAATATTTCATCCACATTTTAATTGACACATATTATAATATTGCAAAAGAAGGTTAAGAAAGAAAACATTTGACAAGCAACCTAAATCAATATAACTATATGTTTCTAT
Organism: Ophiura sarsii; assembly: GCA_035610835.1. Lineage (NCBI taxonomy): Eukaryota > Metazoa > Echinodermata > Ophiuroidea > Amphilepidida > Ophiuridae > Ophiura > Ophiura sarsii. The sequence goes on from CM069459.1 coordinate 62,092,653, forward strand.
CAGCTACTATATTACTCCATAAATGATAAGACAAATAAAAGTAAGTCATATATAGCACCGCAATTTGGAGTTTTCATATTGTAAATCATACTGATATTGATTTTCAATTTTCGAGATGTTTAAATGTATCCGCACATTCAAATGCGAATAATCTCAGTCACTCTGTTATCCGGATATATCCAGACATTCGTGGGTTCGTAATATACCCGCATACCCGTTTGTACTAGCATGTGTGATCAAAACCATTTATTTGACTTTAGAAATTAATTCGCTTTAAGTACGCGTTCTCTTAATTGATAACATACAGTTACTCGTTGACTAAAGCCTACGCATCCCTTCGTGATTATATGCTATTTACAAAAGCTAACTACAAATATATATGAAATATTCTTAAAGTAAAAAAATACAATGTTAACAAAAATAAAGTACCTTTTTTAAAAAGGTTATATATCTTAAGGTTGGTGTCAACCCTGTTTGGCGCCAAATTTATCAAGCACCGTAACTTTTAAATTATAAATGTGATACATAAAAGTATACATTTTTTGTAATGAAATGAGTCAGAGAATCCATTTTTGGTATCAAATTTTACTAAAATTAGTGATTTTTACATTTTTTGCCCAAAAATCACCTTTTTGGCGTCAAAATTTTTCAGACAACCTAACAATATCAGTTTTTGATTAAAAATTCCAAAATTTCACCAAAATCATCTAAAGTAAATTATCTAGGAGCGAATTTTTTTTTTTGGCTTAAAATTTGTTTGTTTTGAAAATATTGACCAAAAAGTGCCAAAAAATGTTTTTTATCTCAAAAATCTCATTTTTGGCACTTTTTGGTCAATATTTTCAAAACAAACAAATTTTAAACCAAAAAAAAAAATTCGCTCCTAGATAATTGACTTCAGATGATTTTGGTGAAATTTTGGAATTTTTAATCAAAAACTGATATTGTTAGGTTGTCTGAAAAATGTTGACGCCAAAAAGGGGATTTTTGGGCAAAAATGTAAAAAACACTAATTTTAGTAAAATTTGATACCAAAAATGGATTCTCTGACTCATTTCATTACAAAAAATGTATACTTTTATATACATCACATTTATAATTTAAAAGTTACAGTGCTTGATAATTTGGCGCCAAACAGGGTTGACACCAACCTTAAACACCTATCTTCCGTCATATATTCGGCAATTACCTACTAAATTGTTTTATACATTTTGTTGCATGATTATTTTACGACACCATAAACATCCTATGACATCGGTGTAATGTAGAGGAATATTGCATTATTTTCTTCAACTAGTGAAGACGACATGGGCATATACATGGCTATATTATAGATACAAAAGGAAACTATTGACTATTATGACTAAATAACTATACTGAACATTCTATTGCATTTTCATGACACTATAAATCTAAACCCTATGTCATAAATAATGGTACGGGAATACAGTTTATAACAAGCGCAGAGCGTCATGCAAACCATGTGCTTTCATGACACTATAAATCTAAACCCTATGTCATAAATAATGGTACGGGAATACAGTTTATAACAAGCGCAGAGCGTCATGCAAACCATGTGCACACGTACTCCAAAAACAGTCCTTAGAAATCGGTGGCAGATAATAGTAATTGATGTTTGGCATTTAAATATTTTAATGTTTAGATTGTGAACAATAATCGTATGTACTTAGGATCTAAACATCGAAGTGTTTTTAAAAATAATATATAGACTCAGACAAACTGACGTATTAACAAAGATCTTAAAAATACAGTCTCGAACCCGTTCCCTCTCGCATTCGCTGCGATCGGCATACCTACTAGACCACTGTCAGGGGCCTGTGTTTTAAAAATGCTAAACATTGCAATGAGGGCCATATTCTCGTACGTATTTGAACACAGTTTTAAGCTAAACACCCGAATTTAATTTAACCGCATCTTTTAACTTAACGTAATTTTTGAAAATATGTTTAAGGGGGCTGTGCACCTTCGGTATAGGCCTAGTCTCTGTAAAACTGCCGTAACTTCTTCATTATTCATTTAAAGGGTTCAATGAATCCAACCATGATCATGAAATTGACCATTTTGGAAAAAATTATAAATAACACGTTTTTGACCCAATTTAGGTTCTGCAAAGATAACTCAAAATATATTGATTCAAATTTGATCATACTAGTTTTATTATATTCCTCATACAATTCCCTAGGAATCGTGTTGGTTTTTTTGTTGAAAATCTTCATTATTTTTTGAATTATAGACCAAAGAGTGCTAAAAAACTTTTTGGTTGATAATTCAAAAAATAATAAAGATTTTCAACAACAACAAAAAAGAAGATTCCTAGGGAATTGAATGAGGAATATAATAAAACTAGAATGACAAAATTTTACAAAAAAATATATTTTGAGTTATCTTTGCAGAACATAAAATGGGTCAAAAAAGTGTTTTTTATAATTTTTTCCAAAATGGTCAATTTCATGATCATGGTTGGATTCATTACACCCTTTCCTACAAAAAAAGGTATACTTTTATATAGATTAAATGAATAATGAAGAAGTTACGGCCGTTTTACGGGGGCTGTACCTGAAGGTGCACAGCCCCTTAATTTAAACACGCGTCAACTTGCTGAAAAGTGTATTACTTTAAACATGGGTAAGGGGGTAGTTTAACTAATGGCTTTGAAATCGTAATTGTTACATTATACACTATGAAAGTAATGTCAGCCCTATAATGTAAAGTAATAATAATGTTTTTATAGCCCATTGATGGCATATAGTTTCTGCAAAATATATTATTTTGATGTGATGCAGAATTTTCGATAAACTGACAATGATTTAGTATTGGACTTTTAAATAGCAAACACTACATCCACATTCAAGATCCTACCCCTTTAATAGTTATTAAAATCGGCAGATTCGATATAGGGTTATTCTTCCTATAATATCAATTTACCATGAACAGATGCAGCATAATTTTCAAAGTTTCGCAGTCAACAGGGGGCCGGGGTGCGATTTTTTAAATTTACTAGTAAACATTTGAATGGGCTCACATGTCAAATCAGTTGACTTTTTTTTTTTTTTTTTGAAAAATCATTTTATTCAGTGAGTTTTGCTTTATTCCGTGTTAAAACGAAATAAATAAATTTGACAAATGTTTACTAGTACAAAAAAAATCGCGGCCGGGGTGGGGGGTCGAAATGTGACAGGTGATGCCTGTCATGGGTATTTTGTTTTTCTTATACAAATTACAGTTTAGCTTTAATAAAAACATTACAAACACCTCACTCAAAATTAAAAAGAGAAACGAACAAATAAAAAGGAAACTAAACAAACACGAATAAATATAACAAACGAACAAAAGCAAAAAAACGAAAAACAAAATAAACAAATCGATGACCCCAACAAGACAGACAGCAAGACAATAAAGACAAACACCAAACTAATGTCAAAGTTAAACTCGTAACAATACTTTCCACGCGACAGTTCCAAATTACGCATAATGTTTCAAAAATGTCAAAATTATTTAATTTCATCACCACATTTGAAATTAATCATGAGAAATGCATTACAAATAAGTACAAACATGCCTAGTATTGGTTCATTAATCTTGAGATAGATTTTAAAAGTTGGGAAGTGTGATTGAAAATCTGTTTTGTAAATGGTAAAACTAGTCGCGTGGAAAGTGTTAACATTGTTATAACTCTTCCAATGGATTCTCAACATTATTCACATCCTGTAAATGAGGAAGAAATCTGCATTGATATCAAAGTACTTAATCAAAAGATCTTATACTGCATGAACAACGGCTTAACAAAGCTGCTGATCACATGTCTTATTTATTACACAGCTCAACTAAACCGATCACTTGTCTTATTTATCACACAGCTCATCACAATTTGCTCAGACTTGTTACCACATCTTACATTTACCACTAGGATTCATGAAGCTATCGGCCGGGCAATTGAATACCTCTGAGAAGTATTCCGAATTCTGAAGCATACCCGTTGCCCTGGAAATAAAACATAACGACAAACGATTATAGTCTATTTATCTATCTCGAGACAGTGACGTAACTGCGTCATATACTTATTGCATCACATAAACTCGCGCGACTACTCGAGGCGCTGGCGTATATATACACCACGCGTAGAAAGGCAGACGATACATACGCATAGGTATACTGAGTGCAAAATTACGTCACTGTCCAGACGAAGAGAAATATAGGTGAAGAGATGTTGATTGATATCCTGTACCTTGACTTTCACGACTGCATTACTAGTAGTACCAACCGAACCCTTATGGCTTTCTATTCTCTATATAGATGGTGTGACCGGTGACGTCAAGTATTTACAAATGGGACACCCTCTGTTGATTCCCGCCAGGCAGAATATACAGTAAAGTTAATGAAGACAACATGAAATTTCTTTCTAATGAATTGTAAAACTCATTTTTTTTTTAATTGTGAAATGCGATAGCTTATAGCATTCCTAAGCAAGTTTAAAGACAGTTTTGATAACAATTTGCTGTGACACCACAATCTAGTTAGAAAACCTGATCTGGCCTATGTAAACTATAGGAACTCTTGCCCGGTGTGTTTTGTCTCAAATCAACAGAGGGCGTTCTAAATGTAAACAACGGTCACCTCATCTATAGCCTCACCCGCATCTCTTATTATGGCAACGCTGGTCGCATCGCAATTAAAATTCTCAAACAAATGTTTTAAAAAGCTCGTTGTATTCTATGGACAGTCAGGTTTTCTGTCCACTTTGCCGATAAATGACACCGCGGCATTTACTGTTATTCACTGCTACGTGTGACGCCTTCTGCACACTTGTTTTTCTATATCATTTTGTGTGATTGTAATATTCACATGGTCAGGCTGACGTCACCATAACACGCGCTAACACAAACAACACCTTTATTCTTATCCTCAAACAGGCATCCTGGGCATACTTGAGGCATTTATCTTATAACATTAATACCTTTAATTGCCTACATTTGTCAACTTTTACCCCTATTATAGTTTGATCAGTTCCAAATTGGCGAAGCCTCATTACAAGTCTATTACAGCAGCGAATGAATACAGAAGACACGGGCACACATGAGCGGCAACAATCGCACTGTGCATCATGCGTGACGCGTGCTGGGGGGAGGGAACCACGTGCGTGTGGCCATAATCGCGCACGTACGCAGATTAAAAGCCGAATATTTCTCGCCAATTCGGAACTGATTAAAATATAGTATCTAATATCCCACAAACATTCCATCTAATCCCGTGCGGCGAGTACGCCATACTCGCGACATTCTTAAACAGCTAAGAAAGTTTAAGCAATCTCATTGGTTCTCAGAGAAATCGGCGACATTTAGATGAGACAATTGAACACGAGGAGGTGGGGCTTAGATTTTAACAGTGCGTCCGACCTTCACAATGCGTACTTCTTTGCCGCCTTTCCTGCGTTTATGCCGGGGCCGCGACGCTTACGCATGGTTTACTCATCGCATGGGATTGGATGGAATGTTTGTGGGTTATTCGATTCTAGCAGGGGTAAAAGTTGTCAAATGTGGACAATAAAATGTACTTATTTCTTTGATAAATTTCTTAAGTAGTTGCATTGTTCTACTTAAAATAATACTATCGTCCGCATTTATGTCAGACAATATAACACGGGTACGGTCTAAAAACAATACCTTTATTCTCTAATTAGTACGCAAGAAAATCACAGTAATAAGCACTACATAAGTGTGTACGTGTTATGTAACAAAACTATTTACGACGCACAACGTATATGCGCGAGAGTGGTCGCGAAAATAAATGTAAGCATCGTCTCCCCGATTTATATTTAGAGAATAAAGGTATTGTTTTTAGACCGTACCCGTGTTATATTGTCTGACATGAATGCGGACGATAGTATTATTTTAAGTAGAACAACGACGCCGCAGGCGGAGTTGTTCTACGCAAAAAATAATACTATCGAACGCATATTTTATGTCAGACAATATAACACGGGTACGGTCTAAAAACAATACCTTTATTCTCATTCTTAAACAATCATACTTTAGACATTTATCAAAGAAATAAGTACATTTTATTGTCCACATTTGACAACTTTTACCCCTGCTAGGATCGAATAACCCACAAACATTCCATCCAATCACATGCGATGGGTAAACCATGCGTAAGCGTCGCGGCGCCGGCATAAACGCACGAAAAGCGCTAAAGACGCACTGCAGAAGTGCGCGTTATGGAGCAAACCACGCATTGTGAAGGTCGGGCGCACTGTTAAAACGTAAGCCCCACCTCCCCGTGTTAAGTTGTCTCATCTAGATGTCGCCGATTCCTCTGAGAACCAATGAGATTGCTTAAACTTTCTTAGCTGTTTAAGAATGTCTCATATAAATATTGCTGATATCTCTGTGAACCAATGGGGATTGCTTAACTTTCTTAGCTGTTTAAGAATATCCCATCGAAGTCTTACCTAAATCGTCCCGGTGAACCAGTTTCCATGGAAAGCCAGAACGGCAAAGATTCCGGAGCAATTTTATCGCACCAAACCTGAAAAAGAAATATATTGTGTACATTTATTTTCATCGTTCGAAATTGAATAATTATGAGAAATGTGTAAATGTTATTATTATGCCTATCTAATTCTGTATAATTTATTTTTAATACAGGATTCATGTTATTATTTGCTTAAAGTGACCTTTTTAAAATTCTTTATAATGTTGCCTACACACATATCAATATTGGAGCCAACGAAAGGGTGGGGCTATTGTGAATCCTTGCCAATGTGGGCGACAGAAAGAGGATACGTCGTTCTAGTTGTTGCTGCTTGAAGACATTTGTAATTGTTAAGACTGTGTCTCTCCATGTTAGCAAACGCTGGTGTAGCCCCATATGGTGGGTGTGGAAACCCCACTCGGAAGGATTCGTCTCTCGACAGTCAAGGGGCTGCTATGAAAACTAACATTTTTTGTTTTATCTCCTAAATTAGACGCCGGTATAATTGCACAATAAGCTGCCCCACCGGTCGAAGGAACAACGCACTTATATATGTCTCTCTACTTCTTCGTTGTAAATTAACATTATTGCTTTCACTATCTACTAATACCGATTGTATCTTGTCATTTTGTATTTACCTGTGTATTACTGAGGAAGAACAGTTGTTCAGCTGTCATATTAAAGCCTGGTAGTAAACTAATCTTGTAGCCTTCATCTACCTCCTTTATAAATGCCTGGAATATCACGATAGCAATAATAAACAAGGTGAATTAACTCCGTGGTTGGTAAGCAAACACAAAACCATGGTCTAACAAATAAATACTTTCAATGTTCAAAAAGAACCCGAAGTATTTATTTAATTGTTCAGTGTTCAACTAGAGTTATTAGTAGAAACTTACAAAATGGTTCATGGGCATTTGTAGCACCGTGTTCGTTCTTAAACTGAAATGGTTTCGTATCACGTTTGGGAAACGTACGTTTGTGGTACTTTTTTATATATAATCTTTATGATTTCTTAGAATATAAATATAAATCCTTTAAAGAACCATTTTTATACTATTTGAGAACGAATTGCCTTGCTTATTAGGAAGAGCTCTGAACTCTCCAATAAAATGATCTCGCCGCACATACTGTTAAACAAGCTTTATACCTTGAGTTTCTTAAAACAGATGTTGACATGATCAATCTTTACATCATCTACCGAATAATGATAGACTATTCTTTTATGTCGTATATTTTAGAAGACGAATTCTTATCAGATGTGTATTTGGTTTTACCTGTATCGCTGTCTGCATGCCCACGTTATCTGCTAAATCCTCTGCGTGGGTTTGATCGATTTCCAACTGAATAATATAAAATACGTGAATAAAATGTTCTTTGTACATGTGATGGTGATACATAATATAGAGAAGAAATAGGTTAAAACGAATCGTCACTTTAACACTTTCGACGCGGCTATTAGTTTTACCATATACAACAACAAAAAATTCAGAAACCATTCCCAACTTTCAAAGTCTATCTCAAAAATTACTGAACCAATATTGGACATGTTTGTAGGCCTACGTATTTTAATGCATTTCTCATGGTGATTCCAAATATATAATAATAATTTTAATATTTTTGACACATTTGTGAAATTTTGGAACTGTCGTCAGCAGACAACTGTCCCGTGTTAAGTGTTAAGACAATAATGTTGTGTTCTGAGATAGTGGGGCAGTGTCGGGATTTATGTCCTTCTTGTGGGTGGTTTAATGTCAGGAACACATTTAGATCCTGCAGAAATGTGGTGCTACCCTTCCTCCATCTAAATTAAGATTTTGATCTGGGAAGCAAGTCAATTTTCTTTTTTGCATCACCCCTGCCAAATGCTAGGCATCGGGGTTGTTTTATGTTGATGACACGAGCGAACAAGTCATGTAGAGAGTTTTCTCCAATGTGGTTAACCACCCAAAAATTATTTTTGCTGTTCTGTGATAAACATTTGAAGTGAATTTTGGTTCTGTCATAAGAACCGCCTAGGCAGTTTTACTCTAATTTTGGAATTTGAGTGATGTGCCTTAATATAAACTAGTAAAAACTAAGTGAAACAATAGGGTCACAAACCTTAAGATTTTGGCACGACACGTGTTTATAATCCTTAATAACATATCATAAGAAAACGATAGCTATTTCGAAGGGTAGAGTATACGCTATACTCTCAAAGAAAGATTATTCATAGCTACAGTAGAATCCGTCCTACTTTATGGATGTGAGGCATGGACAGTCACCCCAAAGCTTGGTAAACAACTGGATGGATGCTACACTAGGATGCTGAGATTTGTGTTCAACATCAACTGGAGTCAGCATGTGACAAATAAGGACCTGTATGGGGACATGCCAAAAGTCTCGGACAAGATCAGAGAACGCAGAGCAAGATTTGCTGGACACTGCTTCAGAGGGTCCAAGGAGCTAGTACACAAACTTATACATTGAATCCCAAAGCACGGAGCAAGAGAGCGTGGTAGACCAGCCCTGACCTACATTGACATACTCAAACGTGATACAGGACTGCAGGTGGAAGAAATCAAGACAGCTATGTTGGATAGGAAGATCTGGAGAGGCATTGTGGTTCGGAAAAATCATCCGCCCTAAGTCAAGTAAGTCAAGAGTATACTACAGCGTGTCCCAGAAAACTGGGTTCAAAAGTTTGCGAGCTTATAACGAAATAAGTAGAAAACATGGATAGTTCATATTTAAGGATATCAAACAAAATATACCTGCCCTTAATTGGGTAAATTCGGAGACCAATCCAATGTAAACTTTTTGAAATACAAAGATTTTTAAATAGAGCGTGGTCTGAACCCATTTGTCCCGATCTAAGGAATAATACATCCGTGCGTTGCATGAAAATGTTATGTGCAGTATTCCCAGCATGGGTTTTTTCTCCGAAAGAACTTTAACAATAACTCGGACTATAATAATGTTTATGTAAATAATGAAATCGTATTATTGCAATATGACCAAGATAATTTTGTTTACTGCCTAAGTCTTTGTAAAGAATGAATGCAGTGGCGTAGCCAGGTTATTCATATTGGGGGCGGGGGCGAGAACTGAAAATGAACCGACAAAATTATTTTGGGCTAAGACATGCGCGCGTAGCGCGCGAATTTTTTTGACTTTACACCTATTTTTGGCACGATTGAGGTACGAAATTTTTTCATATGTGTACTTTTGACCATCATAATTTCATGATTCCTCTGGTCAAATGAACCGACAGTGCCAATCTCAACCGACACGACGTCAATATTGGGGGGGGGGGGGCAATCGCCCCCCTCGCCCCCTCTGGCTACGCCACTGAATGAATGCAAAGGCGAAACTTTGATAAAGTCACAACAATTGCAACACATTGGGGTGTTCCTTGAAAAGTGGGACAAATGGGTTTTGACCACGCTCTAGTAAAATCTTTGTATTTCAAGAAGTTTATATTGGATTAATCACAGTGTTTTACCAATTAAGGTCAGGTATATTTAGTTTGATATCCGTAAATATGAACTATCCATGCTCCCTACTTTTTTAGTTATAAGCTCGCAAACTTTTGAACCCAGTTTTTGGGACACGCTGTATAACACTTAAAACGATAGACGTTATACACCAAATGCTTTTTGAAAGTGTAATATTTTGGAGGTCATTTACAAGTTTTGCTTACTTCAGTGATTTCGAAATATTTTTCTTCTTCTTATATAGGATATAGCGTCCCCCCCCCCCCCCCCCCCCCCCTAGAGCAATAGTCCGCCCTGTACGGTAAAGTATAGGTTGGTATGGTATAGGCAAGTCTTTGGTATAGGGTATCCATCTCTACACGCGACTCTAGTATCACGCTTCATTCCATGTATGTCTATAGAGGCCGGAATATGGCTCCAGGGGGGCATAGCTCCTTTCACACTGGGAAAAATACAAACATCAAATAAAATCTCCTATTAATTACTACTTACGGGTAGGTTGTCTGCACCTATACTATATCCACCATATTGAGATTTAATGCATGTAGATTCGTCCGCATAATCACCTATTTTCACAAGAAAACAATCACATTACAACCATTATACGACAAATAGTCATTGCCCGCTTATAAGACAGCGTTATGTATTGCGTTTTATCATAAAAATATCAATGTCGAAAAAGTCTCGTGATCAATTAGATATTTTCTGAAAGCAGACTACATTTTTATTTTGCCAAAACTATTTACAAATGATGGGAAAATATATATATTTTTTTGTCATCTCAATAATTATTAGGAAAACTCCCAACTACAAGTCACAAGCGGAATTATTCTTACCAATGTCGGTGACAGCATAAGACGCAACTTGTGCGATGAACGTTCCCATGGTAGCATAATTGATGAACCTAAAGAAAGAAGGCGCAAATCAAGTTTGATCAATTTGCAGACGACGATGGTCACGCGAATCCTTAATTTTGAATTCGTATTAGAATAACACGTAACCACGAATGCTAATCTTATCATTTTGAAAAATTCATCATAATACAAGAATTTTTTCCCAATCCAAAACCGTTGGAGTTTTGCTAACCAACTCCATTGTAAATGCTATTTTTAAAATTATTTTCATCGTTAACCGGACGATGACTGTTAAAAATATTTCAAAATGGCGCATTCCCGTTGCCATATTGGAACAATGAAATCACGTGACCATCGTCGTCTGTCAATTTGCTCTTATCATGCTTATAGGATATTCTTATATAGTGGGTGTGGTTTTAGATATTTTTTGGCTGATTTTCAGCCGATACGCACTATATATTATGAGACGATAATATCATACGTCGTAGTTTGGGGCGGGGTTCAATTCATTCGAACACTACAAGGTACTTATGAATTTTTTTAGTAACATACCATGGTGAATCTTTGCTGAAAAACGGTTCTTGTAGTATACCAACATGGAGATCTGTTTCCAAAAACAAAAATACCAGACGTGTAAACCTACACCCAAACGTACGGATGGATTGAATAGAACTAGATATTTAGGACGCATAATTTATATTTATAAATCTATGGTTATACCACATTACTTAATTAACGCCCTACCTCTGAAACCTCATAAACTTATTAAGCCCACCCAACGGTACTCACACCACATCACTACAATAATCATAATCCTCCTAAACCATTTCCCGTGGCTACATTATTAATTCCCACAAAACGCTACTTATACCCCTAGGCCTATCCTAAACCATTTCCCGTGGTTTTAACACAACCCGACACCACATACCCCTATACTCTGTTTGGCCATCTCGAGACAGTGACGTAACTGAACAGGCGCAGCTTTTACGCACGCGTGTGTATCTTCCGCCTTTCAACGCTCGTGTTTGTACGCCAGCGCCGCGAGTATGCGCGCGCGTTATGTGATGCAATTAGTAGAATACGCGGTTACGTCACTGTCTCGAGATGGCCAAGCAGAGTTTATAGGCCTATAACCATTTCCCGTATGGCTTATTATATGCGCCATGTGTTACGTGTAGGAGTGCGTATATTATCGCGGTAGTAAGCCACCCTTGCGAAAACATGCACGCGACGCGTTACCACGGTATGATTACGCGGTAGGACGCACAATATAGCATATTAATTAACCAATTTCACTGAAATTAGAGAATAAAGGTATTGTTTTTAGACCGTACCCGTGTTATATTGTCTGACATAAATGCGGACGATAGTTTTATTTTAAGTAGAACAACGACGCCGCAGGCGGTGTTGTTCTACGCAAAAAATAATACAATCGAACGCATTTATGTCAGACAATATAACACGGGTACGGTCTAAAAACAATACCTTTATTCTCATTCTTAAACAATCATACTTTAGACATTTATCAAAGAAATAAGTACATTTTATTGTCCGCATTTAACAACTTTTACCCCTGCTAGGATCGAATAGCCCACAAACATTCCATATAATCACATGCGATGAGTAAACCATGCGTAAGCGTCGCAGCGCCGGCATAAACGCATGAAAATCGCTAAGACGCACTGTAGAAGTGCGCGTTATGGAGCAAACCACGCATTGTGAAGGTCGGGCGCACTGTTAAAACGTAAGCCCCACCTCCCCGTGTTAAGTTGTCTCATCTAGATGTCGCCGATTTCTCTGAGAACCAATGAGATTGCTTAAACTTTCTTAGCTGTTTAAGATTAAGAATATACTTTATCACACTTCCCGTTATTTGCTCTATATTCCATGAAAAATAGGCGACACTTTGATCAAAACTAACTAAGTTCAAACATGTAATACAAGTGTAAACAAATACAAATCCCAGTTTTTATCATAATTGAGGGCGCAGCCTTCAACACATCTCTTAATGCCCTTTAAGTTCCTACGGTATGGTACATGTAATGCCATGTATATTATTATAAGCAATGTTATAACTTACTCATTGAGTTGTATGTCGGGTTGTAACCAGCATACACCGCGTTTATCCTTACATCGTGCCTGTAAGTGATAAATAGATGAAACAATACAAGGACACGGCGACAAAAGGTATAATAATATACATTATCCGATGTGTTGCACATCTTCTTTTAGTATAAGGTGAAAATACAGGGTGTCTCAAACGTTTCGATAACTTTTTAAAGCTTTGTATCTCTCTTAAAATAAATTACAGTATCACTATGAAAACATATTTAGATAGAGACAATTGTAGAATTATGTTAATACCACTCATGGTCGTTTTTCTGAAGCCCCTTAACACTTTCCACGCGGCTATTGGTTTTGCCAAACCTTTCCCAAATCTAAAAGTCTATCTCAAGGATTACTGAACCAATACTAGGCATGTTAGTACTTATTTCAATGCATTTCATATGGTAATGAAATGCAATAATTGCGAAATTTGTGAAACATTTTGTGAACTTTTGGAATGTCGTCTGCAGACGCCTGCCGCGTAAAAAGGCCTAATACCAAGCACACGCTGAAAGGTTTGGTGACATGACTCCCATTACCATACATTGTTCTGCCTGCAGGACGCATGGTGTAGGTCGCTCTAATCACGTGCTGTATGTTCTTCACATTCCGTTCATGTGAATTTTGCAACAAAGCCTTTCACTTATTACATCTTATGCACAACATTAAAAAAATTCATAATAAGGATTAATCAAATCAGAAATTAAAATGAATCACCGTAGAAAACCTTTATTTCTCCCAACTGCCTCTGTCCCTCTAGCTCGCTTAGGCCTATTAAGCTCATAATACTACGCGTTTATATGCAAGTGCAGTTTTACATTTCGGAAACATTCGTCTTCTTTGGCAACACACGTAGCTTTTATTGTAAATTTGGTATCAACATATTTCTACAAATCTTCTCTATCCAAATATATTTTTAGCTGTATACTGCGAATTATTTTACCGGAGATACAAAGCTTTACAAAGGTATCGAAATATTTGGGTCACCCTGTTTAATAATACTGACTTGATATGAAGATAGATTTAAATTGGTAGTATAAGAGTCAAATTTTTTCATCCAATGATAGCTGAATTGATAGGTAGATAAATTGAAATTTGTAGAAGTCAAAGTGTTGATATTTTTGTTATTATAAACTCTGAAAAACCTTCCTAGTCTTACCATGCCAAGTATTCCTCGCTGAGGTCGGCATTTTCTAATAAGGCAAGGTTTTGTTGTATCGCCCAAGCCTTTGCGTTCACAATGGCCGGCACCAATTTGTCTCGTGGTATAACCAGCTGAAACGTAAACATACAATTCAATATAAAAACATGAAGAAAAATCAAAGCTATGATGAGACTACGAATAATAAAACAGTGATCCAAATGTCGTGGTCATATACTTAATTGTCTCCACTAAAGGGCCATTTATGTAGCGTGGCAACATAGTTACATGTAACGGGTGAAGTTTGTACTTTTGCGGTATATTTTGTTCAAAATATGATTGTCGCTTGTTAATTCATAATAGAATAGCTCAAATAAGATTAGGGAAAAGTCTTTATAACTATTCTATGTATCTGTTGATGTTACGTCGCGTGCATCATGTAGGCCTATCCTTCAACTTTAAACGGACCAAGTACAGAGTATTTTTACAGCATTTAATGAGGGTGTATCGTATGTACATGTATGTATTACAAGATATTAATACCACCTTAATAGTGTCGAACCAATCAGAAAGCAAGAAACTAAAATACGCGGAGTGCATTGAAAGTGTCTAATGCACTCCGCGTGTGCGCCGTTCAATGTGCGCACCAGGCGCTTTGTGTTGATTCGCGGGCTCGCTGATTTTCACTGCGGGTGTTAACAAACTCGTTAACAAGTTTTTATTCGTTATTACGTAGATCAACATTATGCTCAAATTGTGAATTTTGATTTGTATAGTGTCGTGTATGAATTGGGTCAATACATGCCTATGTTTTGTATCTCGAAAAAGGAGAAGAAAAAACCCACTGTGGGGTCGTGCCAATATTCACACATCAACATCAGCGCGAGTGCATTGATTTGTCTAATTCTCTCGAAACAACATACGCATTTATTGATCTATAAATATGCACTGCAATGCAAGACATTTTGATAACATTCTAGACTTGACCTTAATGACAATATTGCTAGTTATAGCTGCACCCTTCATTACTTACATCGCTATACGCCGCCTCCAACTCCTCGTCATTCAGAATGTACTCTGGATAGCCAACATTAACTTCCATTGTTTCCAACTGGAAATAACAAAGATTTTGGAAATATCCAATTATTTAAGATCACTTTCATATTTAGCTTGTTTTAACAAAAACGGCATTATGAGTGGTGTATCAATCAAAATTCTTAGAAATAATTGGAACAAATATTCTTATCATATAGTCTATTGGACCATCACGAGAAAGTAACGTAACTATACAGGCGCAACATTTACGCACGCGTATGAACTGCAATTGAATAACGCAGTAACGTCTCTGTCCCGTGATGGACAATAGACTATTATAAATAGCAGGTGTGGTTTTGGATGTCATGTCAACAGGCAATTTGATCGGGTACCGGCTGATTTTCAGCCGGTATATTATGAGACCGATAATATATTATTTGGGGCGGGCTTTATTCATTCGAGTGCGTATGGTCATCGCGTTAAGATGTTCAAGCGCGCCAAAATCAAAGTTACCGGCTTGTGTGTTGTGCGCATAACGCCGCGTTGGGGTGTGTGCGTGGGCAAAGAAGGCGATTATTAGGAGCAGACAGTTGGTAGTAAACAACTCGCTGGATTTGCAGATATTATAAAGGGGGAATTTGTTGTTGTTTGATTAAAATAAATCTAAACAAAAATGGTTAATTGTATTAAAAAGTCTAAAATGCTTTAAAAACAATAAACTGAAATAAGAATGATCATAAAATACAGTTTGTATAGCTGTTTTGCTATATAGCCTCGGGTTGGTCTCATGTTGTACGGCGGCCATGCATACACCACTCTAAACATTGCACAGCTTATGACATGTATGAGACCAACGTATATAGCAAAACAGCTACGAACTACAGCGTGTCCCCAAAAACTGGGTTCAAAAGTTTGCGAGCTTATAACTAAAAAGTAGGAAACATGGAGAGTTTATATTTAGGGATATTTAACAAAATATACTTGACCTTAATTGGTTAAACTTTGTTATTAATCCAATATAAACTTTTTGAAATACAAAGATTTTAATAGAGCGTGGTCAAAACCAATTTGTCCCACTTTTCAAGGAATACCCCGATGTTGCAATTGCGTATTGTTGTGAATTCATCCAAGTTTCACCTTTGCATTTATTCTTTACAAACACTTGGGCAGTAAACAAAATTATCTTGGTCATATTGTTATAATACAAGTTCATATTTAAATAAACATTAAACAAATGTTCTTTGTTATAGACCGAGTTATTGTTAAGTTCTTACGGCGAATAAACCCATGCCGGGAATACTGCACATAGCGCACAGTTTCATGCAACGCACGGATTATCTTGATCATATTGTTATAATACAAGTTCATATTTAAATAAACATTAAACAAATGTTCTTTACCCGTAGACATCGGAAATTATATATGCAGGAGAGACAAAATAGAATAAGAGCAATTCGGCTCCGTACCAAGACGATTTAATTTCGCAATTTTACACGACATGCATTACGCATAATCAAGGGTACTATGATACCATATATATAATACATTGATAAATATTCATATTTTGGTCGTCCTATTAGACGAGTACAGTCAAGGTTAATTTTTTGTAAAGACTACAATTATCCAAATAAAATTGGAAAGGTCCGAGAGAATATACCTTTTTAAAAGATGGTCCTAACCTTGAATTATCAATGCTTTCTCTCAAAATCAATTTTATTAAATTTGTAAATGCGCCAATTGAAATACGACAATCCAATCTACCACCGATAATAAATCCTCAAGTGATAATTTACAAATTAATTGATTTCCTGAATGGTAATTTTGTCAATTTTTAAAAGATGGTCCTAACCTTGAATTATCAATGCTTTCTCTCAAAATCAATTTTATTAAATTTGTAAATGCGCCAATTGAAATAGGACAATCCAATCTACCACCGATAATAAATCCTCAAGTGATAATTTACAAAATAATTGATTTCCTGAATGGTAAATAGATTAAATAACTACTTGATGAGTAGAAACCAGTGGGCCTTATTGATAGATTACCAATTATACAATGAGGTAATAATTTACATTTGGCCTTATAATAAACTTTCATTTACCATTTATAAATATTTCTTATATTAAGATTCAATAATTGGGATTTAAATCCCTGTTTCTTCAAATTTTACTCCCTCAAATCACAGCTTATATAAATAAGTACAATTTAACTGCTACTCGCGTTCAAATACGGCCTAGAATCTTCAAGAATCAAAGGCTTAGAGGGGAAGGATTTTTTCTTTTTCTATTTTCTTAAGTGGAGACCAAAAAATCCATAAACATGGTCTCACACACACACGATGCCACGAAGGGCAAACCGCATGAAGGATTTTTTGTGGAGGCCAAGAAAAATCAAGGAACATGGACTCGCACGACTGATGCCACGAAGGGCAAACCACAGGCCAAAGAAAAATCAAGGAACAGAGGCCTGGGGGGGGTTTTCCTTAGTGGAGACCTAAAATCCAAAAACCCGGTCTCACACACACACACGATGCCACGAAGGGCAAACCACAGGCCAAAGAAAAATCAAGGAACAGAGGCCTGGAGGGGTACGAAGAAACCATGATCAACCCCGAACATGGTCTCTAAGGGGAATAGTGTTGCGGCCAAGATGATCAAGGAACAAGGCCGCCCACAAATGCCAGGATCATCCAGAAGCATGGCATGTCAAAGAGCAACAACTGGGAGGGTGGGAGAGGTTTTTATTTTAAAATCAACCTACTTGGTACGGAACTAAAGAGCGAATGATAAAATTAGTTAGGGGATGGACGAGCAGAAACATATAACAAAGGAGTGAGTTCGCGGGCTCCCGGAAGTGGAACGAGAGTGGTCATAAGGTTGCTACGAAAGACCAGCAAACTATAGCAAACACAATTTCCGCTTCATCGGCTAAAGGAGTTTAAGCTTTATGGCTTAAACTTTATTACCCGTAGACATCGGAAATTATATATGCAGGAGAGACAAAATAGAATAAGAGCAATTCGGCTCCGTACCAAGACGATTTAATTTCGCAATTTTACACGACATGCATTACGCATAATCAAGGGTACTATGATACCATATATATAATACATTGATAAATATTCATATTTTGGTCGTCCTATTAGACGAGTACAGTCAAGGTTAATTTTTTGTAAAGACTACAATTATCCAAATAAAATTGGAAAGGTCCGAGAGAATATACCTTTTTAAAAGATGGTCCTAACCTTGAATTATCAATGCTTTCTCTCAAAATCAATTTTATTAAATTTGTAAATGCGCCAATTGAAATACGACAATCCAATCTACCACCGATAATAAATCCTCAAGTGATAATTTACAAATTAATTGATTTCCTGAATGGTAATTTTGTCAATTTTTAAAAGATGGTCCTAACCTTGAATTATCAATGCTTTCTCTCAAAATCAATTTTATTAAATTTGTAAATGCGCCAATTGAAATAGGACAATCCAATCTACCACCGATAATAAATCCTCAAGTGATAATTTACAAAATAATTGATTTCCTGAATGGTAAATAGATTAAATAACTACTTGATGAGTAGAAACCAGTGGGCCTTATTGATAGATTACCAATTATACAATGAGGTAATAATTTACATTTGGCCTTATAATAAACTTTCATTTACCATTTATAAATATTTCTTATATTAAGATTCAATAATTGGGATTTAAATCCCTGTTTCTTCAAATTTTACTCCAAACAAGATGACAATGGGGAAACTTGTCTAATCCCCCCCCCCCCCCCCCCCCCCCCGGGTTCAGTAGATGACTCAAAAACAAATATCACTTTGGCCGACTTACACATACTTACAATGCAAATAAGAGAAAAAGAGCAGAGCGGATTCAAGATGTGACCTGAACACTAATCCAGCATTGGTTAAATGTATGCCATCATATTAACAATAGAGATGTTTGGTGAGACTATAAAAAATCTCTAAGTGTCTGATTTCATGAGTGTTCGGCATGAATGAATAAATCCGGGAGGCATGCTTGTTGATGTTACAAACACAACCGTTCTGACCAGCCCAATTAATGATGTTATCACTGGCTATCCAAGTTCTCATTACACCTGTATAATAAAAACAAGAAGGAAAGCGACAGAGCAGCAAAACAACAAAGCAAGCACTACAAAGATGAAGCAATGGATAAATATATGATGGGTGGAAAATACAAGCCATTATAAAGGGCAAAAATGATGACGGGGGGGGGGGGGGGGGGCGGAGTGAGATTATTTGTTCATAATTGACGGCCACGTTGACATATAATGCGTAATCCATGTAGGATATTAGGAAACCATCACTAGCAATAGTGCTCAACTATAACATGGGGGCGAATTATAAATTCCAAAATTAGTGGTGGACTAGCACATCATTGCAATACAACTTTTTTTCTTCTTCTCGTATGGATGGAGGAACCCATCCACACTCCTCAGTTGCTATATGTGTAGAGCAACATACTTTAAACAGCACATAATAGTTTTAACCCAGAAGATTACATAAGGTGTATATTACATAAGGTATATATACCATATTTAAAGACCATATATTTAAAGACAATCTATATGATAGCCACTTGTGGATCAATAATTTTAATAACTTAAGTATAGATAATTCTAACAACACGAGGCACATTCTGCTATGACAAAACCATCATTAAAGGACTATGTATTATTCAAAAACAAACTTTGTTTGGAAGATTACATATTATTGTAAATAAGATTTTGCAATACCGTACCCCTCAATGGCCGTGCTCATTCACGGAAACCGGATATAAATATTTACTGCCCATTATGTGACAAAGATATTGAGAATCTTAGACATTTCTTATTTATTTGTAGTGCGTTATATCATATCAGAGTTGATGAATTCCTTAAACTTGAAAATCAACTAGCACTCCATAATTTAGAAGAATATTTATAACTGGTAATTTAACTATTAAAATGTGTCATATGCTATATAGGATTTTCAAATGATGTTCTTACTGTATGTGATGATACCCGACTCCAAATATTTGATGTGTTCTGCAAATCCTGTTTAAAACGTGCATGTAGCATTCAACTTGTATGATTTTATGTATTCATGTAAATATTTGTATATATGATACTGTGTGGTATCAATATAGCCAGCTTTGTGTTACAAGACTCTACCTCTTCTTTCATTCTAAGGATATGTTGCTCCATCAAAATTGGTCCTCACTCAAGATTGGACAGAGATAAATTATGATGTCTAGACAATGTTATGACATGCCACAATGACCAAAACAAAACATTAGGCCCCATTTTAGGATGACATGACCAAACCTTTCAAAACAAAGCACGGGTGAACCCATAAAACCCATGTGACAGCTATGGTTGCCTCTGCATTTTTAACCAGTCTTTCAAAACAAATGTAATTGTGACCGGTCAAGCCCATAAAACACAAGTGAAAGTGTTTACTAAAGTCTCAGTTCCTCATATAACACAAGTGACAGCAATGGTACAAAAGTCTCACATCCTCACAAGTTTAATTTGCAATTATCTCACAGCCCAATGGAGTCCTTCTCTATACCGTAATATATTATGAGATATAGACCTCTTTTTATTTATACATGTGATAATATTGAGTAATATGTTTTAAGGACGCATCCGTCGAGAAAACTCAAGCCACTGTTTCAAAAGTGTATGTCCAAATAAATAATTAATAATCACACTTTACAGGTCTGGGGTCAATAATCAATAAGTCAAGCACTTAAAAATTCTTGGATTGGCTTAAAGCTGGATACTGAGATGTTTTCTCCTATGTCTACACCCACTCACCGGTTCATT
Organism: Ophiura sarsii; assembly: GCA_035610835.1. Lineage (NCBI taxonomy): Eukaryota > Metazoa > Echinodermata > Ophiuroidea > Amphilepidida > Ophiuridae > Ophiura > Ophiura sarsii. Next base: position 62,113,603 of record CM069459.1, read on the forward strand.
GCCATTATTTAGGGCTGCAACGATGCCAGTCTTAGGCGCGTGTATATATACAGCTTATCCCGGAAAGGATTGGAACGAGAAGCCAACGCAAAATCACCACCACGGCACGGCAGCCATGTGTACTATAGACTCAACTCCTGAAAGAGAAATAGAAAGAAGAAAAAGCAGAAGCAGAGAGTACATACTTTTCTTAAAAATAAAATCCCTCATTCATCTTACCGTTTTTCTAATATCTCAACAACGTAACATTTATTGTGCAAAACTCGACCCCACGCCTCTCGCAAAATCATGAAAGGAATCTCATGATTGACGACATCAGATCTGCGCATATTTAACACAAGTTATACCGACTTTGCACAGATAATATACTGTACCGTAAGGATAAGAAATGAAAGAACAACTAGTAATAGTATGATAACATATATGATATCATACCGGCCCAGATGTGTATATTATGACATGTAGTACGCAAAATAAGACCGTGAGTGAACTGTTAATCTGTCCGGAGCGTGATACCCGACGAGATGAGACCATTATACGGAAAGCATAAAGCAATGATTATAACCAGCATTTATAACAAGAAGGAAACAAAAACCCAACCGACAAGGACAATATTAAAACGCAGGCCTTAAACAACACCAAGCTAATCATAATCATCAACAACCTTATTGAGCATTTCATACTAATCTTCCTCCATGCGTATTAAGAAAAGAATTAAAACGAACAGCCCGAGTACGTACGTGGTAACGTCACATACATAAAACATACAAAAAACCAACAGTGTGGCTGGGCCTATCAGGGAGGACTAGTCTCTCTGCCTATACACTTTACTACCTAGAATTGGTGTAAACAGTGGTGAATATACATAAATAATACAGGCATGTACTATCATGTAGTACCCATGATATTTGTCAAGACGTAGACAAGGACCCAGATGGTTTAATCTGAAACAAATATTATTAGTCTCAGGTTTAATGGACAAATTATAGTCAATAGCCATTGATATGAACGCCTACACTATTCTGATTATAATGGATTTACCATAATTATAATTGAACACAACCCTGATATGTTTAATCATGTAAATAGATAATTATATGGCCTATACAAGGCATAACGCTAGTCTTAAAGATCGATTATGAATGCCTGCTACATAACGCATAAATCAATATAACCATGATAATGAAGCCATTCACCTTTTTCAAGGGGTATATTCTGTCTGTGTTAATCCATAATTACCCCCACATTTCAATCCGGGATTTCAATACTAAACACTTGAACTAAGATGGCGTAACCAATGTCCCCGTTAGACAATTGAGGCAGTTCCTCGCCTAACGGAAAGCAAATTGATGCGGAGAGGGGTTGACTACCCGTGAATGTATCGGAAAAGACACAATCGCGGGGAACATAATTTGCCTATTTATATAATTATTAATATTATTATTGCGGGGAGAATTATTAAAATTACTAGTACTAGCACTAGTCACACGATTAGAAGAATACAATTCGTTCTCACCCGACTGGTTTTGTGTAATCTGTGGTGCTGCTCCCGATGATGTACTCGTCGATGGTCCTAGAAATAAGCTTGAGACATTCCTTCTTTCCACCGTCGGCGTCGTATCCTCGCTTGAATCCACCAAATCCTCGATTTCCTCGTTTGATACTTGTATGCGAAGAGCATCGTCGTCCGCACCGCCAATTTATTGAATAATGTTCGATCTATCTTATACGGGAAGCAATCGGAAACGGCCGGTTGTTGTTGTTGACTTGGCAACCGGCGGACTGACTGATCAACTGCTGAGAGGCCCGTGTGTTAATAATATATCGACTTCTGCCTCTCGCTATCGCGGAATTCTCGCGGACATTTATTGAGCCATATCGTAAAGGCACCAAATAAATGATTCTTAAATACCAAATAATTAAATTTCTAAATAAGTACTTTACCGTAACAAATGAATGTTAATAGCAAGGAAATCAAAGAAGGAGGAGCCCCGTAATGTGAAGCAAAAAAGCTAAACCGCTGACAACACTCCGACTTGAAAACCAAACGGGTACGGAAAGAATTTATTTTAAAATCAACCTACTTGGTACGGAACTAAAGAGCGAATGATAAAATTAGTTAGGGGATGGACGAGCAGAAACATATAACAAAGGAGTGAGTTCGCGGGCTCCCGGAAGTGGAACGAGAGTGGTCATAAGGTTGCTACGAAAGACCAGCAAACTATAGCAAACACAATTTCCGCTTCATCGGCTAAAGGAGTTTAAGCTTTATGGCTTAAACTTTATTGTTATAGACCGAGTTATTGTTAAGTTCTTACGGCGAATAAACCCATGCCGGGAATACTGCACATAGCGCACAGTTTCATGCAACGCACGGATGGTTTATTCCTTAAATCGGGAGAAATGGGTTCTGACCACGCTCTATTCAAATCTTTGTATTTCAAAAAGTTTACATTAGATTAGTCTCCGAATTCACCCAAATAAGGTCAGGTATATTTTGTTCGATATCCTTAAATATGAACTATCCATAATTCCTACTTATTTCGTTATACGCTCGCAAAATTTTGAACCCAGTTTTTGGGGACACGCAGCTGTATATGTTACTCTCTAATTGTTGGGTTAGTAAAGTCCGTTTATAACAATTTTTTGAAGCTAAACATTTTTAAACGTCTTAGCACATCAGTTAGTTAACCATAAAGCTTACTGTTTCGATCGCTTGTTGCATAGCATTGGCGTCGAAATTATCCGATTTCTCCACCAAATCACTCATAGCTTTGAGAATATCTTCTGCTAAGTCCTCAACCTGCAAATAGAAACATAGGTAGACTTAAAACTAAAAGTGAGAAATACAACGTTTGATTTATCAGAAAAAATAATAATCTTAGAAATAAGAAAGGATCCGTAACATTTTAAACCAGGATAATGATTTTCTATTCAGAGAAACTCACGATAGGTTTTTGTTTGTTTTTTCATTTGTATTTCATTGAATGAATTGTTTTCGATTGGGTATACTGAGCTAGGATGTTTTCTGAAAAGAATTTTTTTTTTTTAAAGAATATTCTTTTTCTGAAAAGAATCATCCAAAACATGTGATTCCTTTCAATAAAAATATCACAAGTTGATTAAGATCGCACAACATATCATAGAAATAATAGGCATATACGACGGGTATTAAACAAATTATAAATATTTTAAACAGGTTCGCCGTCGAGGGTAGAAAAGAGACAATAATGGGAAAACGATCTCGCCCGGGAATCGAGCCCAACATATCACGTTGGTTTCCAGTGTGCTATTACAGTTTGTGGATTTTGCGCATGAACATAATGTAAAAGGGTTATACAATTGATTAGAGGGAGCCATACATACGCTCGTATAATGTTGCGACTTGTCTTAATTTACTCTTTCTTCGGACACACATTAATACATCTGGACAATATTTCCTTGAAGTTCTTACCATAGATTTACTTTCAGCAGGAAAGAATTTGTCAGCATAAAGTCTTCCAGTAGCCGCAACTAGATTACTATCAACGACCTTGACGCAATCTTCGTAATATCTGGACGGAGCTCTGTCGGTGATGGCGGTATTGTATTCGGAATATATGTTACGAATTTCATCCGTTAGAAATACAGTGTATGCCTCAAAGTACAGCCAAAGCATCCAATCAGCCGTCAATCTGAAATGAATTGGGATGAATGTTCTTCATTGCGTAACATCACTTAAAATATAATATGACTTCAGAACCAAGGAATCATACCAGATGCATATCCAAATACTCTGCACAAAACACTGTTTAAATTATAAAACTTTAAAACTGTCAATCACTCTGCTTATATAAACTACTCATTAAATACTCACAAGTTTTTACAGCTTAAACAACCCCGATTGTTTTAACATTTTATTAACTTTTTTGCTGTGCACTGAGGAACTAAAGTAAAATGTTACCATATTAGCATCTACAAATCTTATGACACTCCTATAGATGTTTACATATAGTAACAGAAGAAATAATAGCGAAAGAAAGTGGATATATATCTACTCTCAGGAAAAGTGCTTTATAAAAGTAACACTACCGGTAAACATGGGGTGAGATTGTCGATGAGTTCGATCTTCTTTTTAATAAAGTTTAAGCTTACCTCTCTGGTTTGTCTGTAATGATATCAAGTGCAGCTCTCAAATAAGCGGAGTCCGTATTCACCAATGTCAAAGTATCAGTCACTGGTCCGATATTAGATGGCAGGATAGTGTCAAGAAACTCTACCCAGTTTATCTGTTGTTGTTAAAGATCAACTACGTATTACTAGGAAAACGTTTATTACGCACAAAAGGAGTTTAACGGGCGGGGGGGGGGGGGGGGGGGGGGGGGGGGGGGGGGGGGGTACAAAAAGCACAACAGTCAACAATTTGTGCTTTTTGTACTGCAAAATTTTCTTTCTTTCTTTCTTTCCCTTTCTTCTTTTCATTCTATCCCCTTTTTTTCTCCTTTTCCTTTTTCTTTTTCCTCCCTTTTTTCCTTTCTCTCTCTCTTTTCTTTCCCTTTCTCCCTTCTTTTCCTTTTTTCCCTTCCCCCTAATTTTCCTGGTGGGTAGGTTTGAATTTCCTGCTGAGCACCTTCAGGGGGGCACTGTGCCCCCCCCCCCCCCCCCCACCCCTGCCCCCGGCTGTTACGCCACTGGTTACGATGCCCGGGAAGCGATTTCTTTTTTACTAATCAACATTTGAATCATGATTTGTAAAAGATTAAAAATCATTTTATTCAGTGAATTTTGCTTTATTCCGTATTAAAACGAAATAAATAAATTTTACAAATGTTGATTAGTAAAAAAAAATCGCGCCCGGGAAATGTTGCCTCTTCGATCACTTCTCGCCTTGGTCAAGCAATAGTCCGTCATGGAAGATGTTTTGAAGTGAAACATTCATTAAATTTTAATAACTGGAAGATGTGATTGTATTTATTGTTATTATTGATTGTATGTTAAGCAGAATAATAAAGATGAAGGGTTTCAACCAGTTCCTGAAAACCGTTCGAACTACGACCTATATTAACGTAACAAAATATAAATGAATGAATTAAATGAGAAAATGGAGGACCGTATATGTGCGGTTTTTATGAAAATGGTATCCATTGTCCCTCAGCTATTTCATATCTTGAATATCTTCACCCTTAGACCTGTCGATGGCCAGGGGGAGGGGTTGGTCCTTGGAACCATACTGGTGACGCACTAGCTAATTACACGAGTTTGGTCTCAAATTAGCATTTGTGCAAATCGTGTGTGTGTTGTTTCATGGATTTGTTTCAATTGTCTAGTATTCAAATATTTCTCCGTTCAGGCGGACGACGAAATCCTTTTGTTTTCAAAAATTGTCATGTTTTTAACCAAACTTATTTTTTCCCAATAAATTTGTAAAAAAACATTTGTAAAAAAAAAGAGGGATGGGTGGGTGGGTGGGTCGAACCGTACAACCGTGTTTTGTGTCATTCTTTACCTCCGGGTATTGTGCCTGCATGTCTCCAACTGTTGTTACTTGATCAGGTGTTGAAGTGCTGTCTGCTTTGGCCTGGAGAAGTAAGGAAAGAAAGTTATACGATAATCATATCTTGACTGCCTCCATTGTATTGCGTTCTCTTCACTAATCCAAGAGGTTAGGTGAAACTCGTATAATGAACATTTGAGCAAAATACGATATATTAAAGCTAAAAGAATTATTATTGAATCCATTATATACTCAAGCAATCCATATGCATCTCATTTATGAACATGTTTCCTCGGACAAGGTTTCCAATATCTAGGGAAAGACCAAATTCTAATCACGCTTATCGACCTAGAGTAGTACCAAGAGTTTCAAATCAAATGATGCAATCATTGGAGATATAGAATATATACTCTACAAATATATTATGAAGGTGTATTGTCGGTCATAATTTGTTCTGCTTCCATAGATGTACCAAGCTTTCGAAACTCTTACGGCTATCATCTGCAGATGAGTTCTTTCTTACCTGTGCTAATTCCTTCTCAAAGGCCATCACCGCCTGCATCTCTAAGCTAGCTGCCATTGGATCAGCAGCGCCGAATGCTACAGCGATGTCCGTCATGTATTTCAGATAAGCATCTTGTTGCTATAGTAGGAGCAATTACATTGTAAGAACAATCAGATACAACACTACTGGGAAACAAACTTAAAACTTTCATAAACAGCCGGCCACTTGATGATAGCCAGGGAGTAAAATAAGATAAGTGTTATCCTACAATTGGCATGAAAGCGAATTCAGATACACCAAGTACCTAGATTCCATTTGAATGTACCAGAAGGTACCCAAACATCTCTATACACCGATAAATCCGATAGTATACATCATGTTGTTTCACTGACATCAGAAAGACAAAATTGGTACTTTTGTCGAAGTATGACTATCCCGTGGTCTTAAACCATTTCCAAATAAGGCTATAGGGGTGCGAGCGATTGTTTCAGTATCCTGGATAGCACAATATTCCATCGATTGTCTGAAGTCCAACTTTTGTTGTGGGCTCGTTTGACCTTCTTTTAGTATTATGTTATATTTTTTTGTATTTATGGTGTGTGTGTTTTTACAGATGCGTTACACAATTGCAAATGCGGCAATACACTTGACAAATTCTCACGATTTCACTTATTGAACTATGTTTATATTTAATAATAATCTAAATCAACTATAAGACTGTTATAATATTGAAATGGAATAAAAGCTGTGGAAAACCAACCTCTTTATACTCCGTGTCGTCGAGAAGGTAAGATTCCCTTTCCAGTGCAGTTACTTTGCCCGCTCTGACCTGAAAAAGAAAAAGATAATGCAAAGTATCTCAACATGTACTGGACTTCCTATAAATATCTAAATGACAATAAACATTTGGGATTTATATAGAACAGCTTGCATTATAAAGGGGGAATTAGGGGTTGAGAGCCCATTTTACTAAAACTTATTTTCTCCAATATTAAAGGTACTGTTAATGTTAATTGGGTATGTACAGGGTGTCCCAAAAGTCTATGCACGTTTTTGAAGAGTCATATCTCATAAAATATAAATCATATGGTATCAATTTAACCATATTTTGATAGACGAGATTTGGGAAATTATTTTGATACCAAACACAACCCTATTGGTGAACCCACAACATTATAAAACTGGTTGAAAGTTTTTGGCCATGTGAGACCCACCCAAGTACCACACATTTGTTGCTAAAACAGGTGCGCATAAATTAACGATATGAAAGCAACGTTGCGCATTAGTCACAGTTCACTGCTTACCTTGCAACATTAATGTTATTACCAAACTCGGTCACTCACAACATAAATAATAGTAGATAACATTGCACAGCAAAAGTCTTCATTCAAGATATAGATGGGTTACAGCATAGAATACAAATTGTATGGTTCTACGCTGAAACAAATTCAGTTCAACTTACTCAACAAAAGTTCAGAAAACATTTTAAAGTGAAACGCGCACCAGGAAGAATGTCCATTCTTAAGTTGGTGGATACATTTTTGAACACAGGAACTGTGCATGATTTGTCTCGATGTGGTAGAAAAAAGACTGGTAGATCAACAAGTCACATTGATGTCATAAGACATGCATCAGCTAAAAGTGCAAAGAGATCTATTCGCTGTGTGATGTGTGTGTTCACTTTTCTGTTACGTTATTACATTTTTTAGGTCTGTGTTTTTGCATTAGCACACGTCTCTGTATAAATGGAAAACATTTAAACTAGATTTCACTATAGAAATGAAAACTATGTGTGATATAGTTTGTTATTATGATGGGATCACTGTAATGTAAAATGTTTAAACATTACAATTGACGGATCACTTTCCGTGTAACCAACTCTACCCGTCTTTTTTGTTAATCTCAATAGGTATGGATTTATGAATTTTATTCCTATGACGTATAAAATTACATTTTTGCAGTAATACATATTTTACTTCTAGGGTGGCATTACAAACAGATGTTACTCGAATGTTTGGTATCAAAATTATTTCCCACATCTCCTCTTTCTAAATATGTATTCATATTTTCAATACGACTTATATTTTGTGAAATACAAAGCTTCAAAGTCGTGCATAGACTTTTGGGACACCCTGTACTTAGACCTTTAGTGTTGTAGGTTAAAAAAATATCGCTACTTGGTCGGTCATGTGACCCGTTGCCATGAAACGGCGGCCATCATGGATCATCTTTTTTACTACAAGGACACCTTGCGCATTAGATATCTCAAAAACTATTTATCGTAGAGTATTGGGACAAAAAGCAAATGAAAGCTGATTAATAAGGCTATAGAATGAACCAGGATCTAAGCAATTGGACACTATTAACTATAGGGTAAGTATTTGATTTTGTGTTCACCATGAAGAACAAATTCCATAATATAAAACCTCAACCCTTAATTCCCCATTGATCTATGCAAGCTGTTGTATATACATTTCAAATGTTTCCAATTATTTCTGGGTTTTTCCCATTTAGATTTTGAAACAAAATCCTGTCTAAATCCCATCATTTTGAGAATCAGGGTGACACACAACTTCCAAATTATTGGTGAGTGCCTTTATACCATCCCCATACTCTCCTACAAGGTTTTACTCAGTCACTTGTTTTTGGGACCGGGAAGCGCCCTCGCCTGTTAAGCCGTTTTGGAAAATATAGCCGGACCGACTTTATTATTGCGCAACAGCTACAGCCTGTAATATCGTTTCCAGACCATTTTCAGCAGGTGGAGCGTTCGATGCCCAATTGATCAAATATGCATAGTACTAACTCAGGTCAGTAAACGGCGATCTTGAAGTATTTGTATGAATTTTTATTTTAAGGAATTATTAAGAATATCTTTAGAATTTTGTCAGACTTGGATGTTTTCCTTTTTCACAGCATTGGAGTAAACATATCAGATATTGGGATTTTCTAAGTGTATTCAATTGCGTTGACGGAAAATCCAGAAAAAAATGGCTACAAAATGACAAAGGCCGCACTGCAAAACTAGTACGTATAACTCATATGTATAATTGACTTGTACGTATAAGACTTATATGATAGTCGCTTAACTAATATTTAGCATCACCATTTGCACAAGCATACATAAATATTGAACTGAGACCAACACAAACATGTCTATATTATTATCGAAATATTTGCAACGGTGATAGTTCAATTTCACTGGTGCATGTACGCAGTGATGCAAATGATTACATTGGCGACTATCCTTTAAGTTTTACACACAATAATTCCCGAGCTGGTGGGACTGGTTTGGCAGTGTGACCTAGCTAAGTGTTCTCCTTAATAACTTACAAACAACGTAAACTGTGATGGGTCATTCGGATCTTCAGAAGCCTCAGCCTGAATAAGAGATGAACTCGCGTAGTTCTTATATAGTTTTGCCAACAAGGCGGTGAGATCAAATTTGTCCCTGTTGAAATTGCCTCCAGGTTTGTCCTCCAGGATTGGCCATCCACCGAGGTCATACTGTGAGTTGTCTAACAGACCAGTGATACCATTAGCCTCTCTTTTATCTGAAAATCAAAACAAGAACGTATAACTTCAAATGGCTTGAACTATTCGATTACAAATACAGTTATACTAAACTGCTCACAAAAAGTATCGAAACACTTAGAAATGATCCAATATATAACGGCTCGAAAAGGTATGCATTAATCGAAGCAAATGACCAAATGCATAATTTTGTTCTGCGTATTTTGACACCTCGATCGTTGAAATACGATGTTGCGGAGCGGAGTTATTGTCATTGAAACGAAAATAACTCCGCTCCGTAACATCGTATATCATCGATCGAGGTGTCAAAATACGCAGAACAAAATTATGCACTTGGTTATTTGCTTCGATTAATGCATACCCTTTCGAGCCGTTATATATTGGATCATTTCTAAGTGATTGTCATGCTTAATTGCACGATAGCCTGATTACACTGGTCATGCTTAATTGCACGATAGCCTGATTACACGTCAGTAGGCTATACACAGACATACCTTTATCCATACACGCTCTATACAATGACTTTGCTTTCTTGGTAGCCTCTGGCTCGTTTGCTATCTCAGGCGTTTCTAGCACATCTGCAAAACGAATAGATGATGTATTGAAATATAAACATTATATTGTGTGATCTCTTCGGCACTTCAAGCATTTATTTTTTCATATTTAATACAGCCCAATGTCACTCGGTTGGAATTTTAGATACTGATGTACATGTATGTAGTAAAAGCGTAAACGGGGAGAGTAGGCCTATACAGTCATTAAAAAAGTAACTGACCAGGGAATAATGTGCTGATAACTCTAAAGGTATAACTCCTACCTAAACAAAATTATAAAGTTGTTAAGAAATGTCTCCTCTTGAGATATTGCACGCTAAAAGAATGGTTGAATATTGAGGAAGTTTCAATTCCAAATGTAAGGTCAAGTACGATTTTTATTTTCACATTTTTACTTTCAACACGGGGAGAGTGCCGTATTGATCAACCGTAACAATGCGGCCGTTCGACTATCCAACATTCATTACTTCATGAATAATCGCGATAGTCTCTTACCAAGTGCGTTCCAGTCAAATTAATCGTTAGATGATAACGCGCACGCCGAGCGAGCGCAGGTTACTAATAATTGCCCGAAAGTACTGCGCCAAAGTGTTAGATTGTTTTTCTTCATTGACCGACCAATCAAATTAACGCCTCACGCCCCTAAACTGAATATTCAATGACAATGAGTTATGAGGAAACACGATTAAAGCTTATATCTGATTGGTTGAATGATAAAAATGTTAATGAGGGGATGACCCGACTTGGACTGTTTCAATAACTAAGAAGGGGTGGGCAAAATAAACAGAAAACTAATTAATTATTAGGGAGGTTATTATCTTCTATTATTTCCCCTCTCCTATTACAAAATTAGGTACTTTTTACTAAAAATCTCTACAAATCTACAAAAACATTGACAACTTTGAGAGATCCACAATCCTGCATGCATTATCCCTTATAATTCTTTAGCGATATTATTAAGGGTCTTTTACCTCCTACGAGCGTTCAAAGACCGTTTAAATGCATATTATGCGATATTTTTGATGGAACGCCCTATATCTGTGAGTTTTTCCTAGAAATGCAAGTTACCGAGCAATATGTTTCCTAATTACTTCAAAATCAGATGTTGAAATAAGTTGTCCTGGTAGGACAGTTTATTTCCCCGAGTGTTTTTTCGTTCGTAAATAGAATTCCATCGTTTGACGCCGAGTTACGACCGAAACTGCATGTACACAAGTGAACACATCCCTTTACGGAATACTTTATGATGAACATCGAAACAAATATATGTTGAAAAATAAATTGGAAGCATATTTCCATTATGATTTATTAAAGTTCTGTGATGATTGTTTTACGGGAAATAAGTAGATTTATGAGTCCATGAAAGTATTTCCTGACAGTCAAACTTCACTATGAGAGAGAAAAAATATTTGTAACAATTTGAAAGAGATCACATAATATTGCTTTAATAGACACCGATTATGATTGCAGAATCCATAAAGCAGAATCCATGGAGTTCCTTTAGTATACCCTATACCACTGCAGCATGTCTTCAATGGAGACTTTTAAAGAACGACCCACACACTTACACAGTGAGGAATAAAATGGTAGGGTATTCTAAAGCTTACCCGCAGAATCATAGAGTACTAAAAGGTAATATTTTTAATCAATTTTAATCGGTTTCTAAGCATTTACTTACATTTTAGATCTTTCTCTAGCTGTGCAACCAATTCAAGTTGCACGTTTGCTCGTCCCATCTGCTCCGCGGGGATTTCGGCATCGCGTATCCAATTCCCACATGCAAAATCATAGAAATTGTCACATGGCTCTATCGATTGATCGCTATTCTTTATGAGGGAGGCGGCTAAATGACAAAAAGAAGAAAGTTTTATTTACAATATTGTAACATTACTAATCATAGAAGGTTGTTTAATCATTATTTTGAATCGCCCTTATTGTTTATAGCCTATAGATGGTGTGACCGGTGACGTATGTGCCCGGCAGTATGCGTGCGCACCTATAGGGAATGTGCTTTAATTCACACTTGATTGATCATTACTTACAATGCTTACGGTGTAATAGTGCAGTAGTCATGGTCTGCATCCCTAAGCACAGTGAGAGACCAGGTACTAAATCTGGTTGCCCTGCAGTATGCGTACGCACCATAAGGGCATGTGCTTTTAAAATTGGCGCTCAGTGATGTGTGTTTTGCTTTCGAATAGTATCGTCGCTGTTCTGACATACCGGCACATCTCTTTACTTATTTCTGTTGTGATGTGCCGGTATGTCAGAACAGCGACGGTATGTATGCAGTAGTTATGGACTAGTACCTCTAGCATGTCTTTAGGGCCATGTGTTTTGAACTCACCTCCCAAAAAGGGTGGTGGCGTTGCATTTTTGGTGACGAATCATCCATCTCTCTCTATTAACTCAACAACTAAATGTGATAGAGCTATGGTTGAGGTGTCACGTGAAAGCCTATTTATCTAGCTACATTGTGTTAATAAATCAGGTATTTCTATAAATGTTTGGCTGAGATATGATTGATTATGTTGTGAAAGTCAGGGGTGGTGGCGGTGGCGGCGGCGGCGGTGGCGGCGGCGGTGGCGGCGGCGGCGGTGGCGGCGGCGCTGTGTGCAATCTCTATGGGGAATATAGAAAATGTTCCCAATTCTACGTTCAATTTACTATAGCTCCTCATCCCTGTATGGTACAAACATGATTTTGCTCTCATTTTATAGATTATTTTATATCCTATAAGATTCTGTTTCAACAAATGTGACAACTATTGTGCAACAATTGTAATCATGAATCGATTGCGTTGTCCTTGGCTTTTTCCCTATTCGCTACACAGTGAACTTGCCCTAATTCATCGGTTTTACATACATGACTATAACAAAAGAAATATTTAACCGATGATAGCAAAATTATACATTTTTTGAAAGCTCTCAAATAGGGGAATTCAAAAATGCCGTTTAAATCAGGATAGGGTGCATACCAAAAAAAATACACTTGTAAACTCTAATAAATATGAAATTTAAACGTTTGTGCTCATTTACTTCTCGATATAGTATATTTCAACATGTTTACCATTTTAAACTATTATGTTCTGATGGGTAATTGCATGAGGAACTTAAATATGCACAGTAAAATTATGATTGGGATAGGTATAAAATTATTATTGAGCTTAAATCAGAATATGAAAAAAATCGATAATTTTTTAACATTCTTAATCACAACATGTTACCATCAGGTCTTATCTAAATTCCAATAGCATATTTGGATTCCTTGTGAGATTACCGTTCAGAAAATATATACTTTTTATGGGGTAGAACAAATAGTTATTGCGATATGCTAATTCGAATCACAGATGGTGTAAAATGTAAAAATCTGGACATGCAACGGTAAGGGTGGCGAGTTCAAAACACACGGCCTTAGATCAGGCGCTAATCAATTTGTAAACACTACTGATGTAAACAACGGTCACCTCATCTATACTTTGCTCGGTTGAGAGGGTAGTTTTCATCGTATATATTTCAACGCGTTTCCATGTTGTCAATTATTTCGGAAATGTGTTACCTTATATCTTTGATCCGAATTGTAACTTTATTAACCAAGCATTTGAATCAACAGCAAACAAGCCTATAGTATGACAAGTTGGACATTATTGCATTGACACTAAACCGGAACTTCAGTGTGAAGTTAGGCATCAACAGAACACCAACCAGAACATATGTGTAAAGTCAGGCATTTGTATTCACACTTATCAGAACTTCAGTGAAAAGTTAGACATTTGTGTCAAAATCCACCGAAACTTAAAGTGTAAAGTTCGCCATTTCTGTCCACACCAGCCAGAACTTCAGTGTACAATTAGGCATTTTATTAACTTCAGTGTAAAACATGGTAAAGTTATGCTCTGTATCAACTTCAGTGTAAAGTTAGACATTTGTATCAACACCAACCAGCCCTCCAGTGTAAATGTCTACATTTGTATCAACACCAACCAGCCCTCCAGTGTCAATGTCTACATTTCTATCAACACCAACCAGCCCTCCAGTGTAAATGTCTACATTTGTATCAACACCAACCAGCACTCCAGTGTAAATGTCTACATTTGTATCAACACCAACCAGCCCTCCAGTGTAAATGTCTACATTTGTATCAACACCAACCAGCCCTCCAGTGTAAATGTCTACATTTGTATCAACACCAACCAGCACTCCAGTGTAAATGTCTACATTTGTATCAACACCAACCAGCCCTCCAGTGTAAATGTCTACATTTCTATCAACACCAACCAGCCCTCCAGTGTAAATGTCTACATTTCTATCAACACCAACCAGCCCTCCAGTGTAAATGTCTACATTTCTATCAACACCAACCAGCCCTCCAGTGTAAATGTCTACATTTGTATCAACACCAACCAGCCCTCCAGTGTAAATGTCTACATTTGTATCAACACCAACCAGCACTCCAGTGTAAATGTCTACATTTGTATCAACACCAACCAGCCCTCCAGTGTAAATGTCTACATTTGTATCAACACCAACCAGCCCTCCAGTGTAAATGTCTACATTTGTATCAACACCAACCAGCACTCCAGTGTAAATGTCTACATTTGTATCAACACCAACCAGCCCTCCAGTGTAAATGTCTACATTTGTATCAACACCAACCAGCCCTCCAGTGTAAATGTCTACATTTCTATCAACACCAACCAGCCCTCCAGTGTAAATGTCTACATTTCTATCAACACCAACCAGCCCTCCAGTGTAAATGTCTACATTTGTATCAACACCAACCAGCCCTCCAGTGTAAATGTCTACATTTGTATCAACACCAACCAGCCCTCCAGTGTAAATGTCTACATTTGTATCAACACCAACCAGCACTCCAGTGTAAATGTCTACATTTGTATCAACACCAACCAGCCCTCCAGTGTAAATGTCTACATTTGTATCAACACCAACCAGCCCTCCAGTGTAAATGTCTACATTTCTATCAACACCAACCAGCCCTCCAGTGTAAATGTCTACATTTGTATCAACACCAACCAGCCCTCCAGTGTAAATGTCTACATTTGTATCAACACCAACCAGCACTCCAGTGTAAATGTCTACATTTGTATCAACACCAACCAGCCCTCCAGTGTAAATGTCTACATTTGTATCAACACCAACCAGCCCTCCAGTGTAAATGTCTACATTTCTATCAACACCAACCAGCCCTCCAGTGTAAATGTCTACATTTGTATCAACACCAACCAGCCCTCCAGTGTAAATGTCTACATTTGTATCAACACCAACCAGCCCTCCAGTGTAAAATGTCTACATTTGTATCAACACCAACCAGCCCTCCAGTGTAAATGTCTACATTTCTATCAACACCAACCAGCCCTCCAGTGTAAATGTCTACATTTCTATCAACACCAACCAGCCCTCCAGTGTAAATGTCTACATTTCTATCAACACCAACCAGCCCTCCAGTGTAAATGTCTACATTTCTATCAACACCAACCACAACATCAATATATAAAGTTAGACATTTTGTATCGACACCAACAGTCACCAACTGCAACTTCAGTGTAAAATTAGGCGTGTGTATTTAGGCGACACCAACAGGAAACTACATCTTGAATGTAACATCATACTTAAATTCCAGTGCTACAGCTTCATGTGTAAGGCCTTTGTAATTTGTATCGGCATCAAATATTAACTTCAGTGTGAAGTAAGCATTTGTAATGATACCAACAAACACTTTGAATGACAACGTACGTATTTGTATCGATACTAACCATTAGGCTACCTTTATAACAGGCATTTGCACTGCAAAGCTTACCAATCATAAGTTAGCCTTTCGTATTGATATCAACTTATGTCAATTCAGTTAGAACTTGGATATCTTCATCGACATCGACATCAACCAAAACATTTGGTGGTTAGTAATAACACTTGTATCGATATCGTCCATTTTAACGTAAAATTGGGCATTTTGATCGCATATTTATAGGGGATGGGTCATAATTAGTGATAACTACTTTTCTTAAAAATAATTAATTTACGGTACAAGACAACATGGCTCAAAGCCAAAAATACAAACGTACATTTAAAATAAAACATAATAAAATCAACCACTAACCCAGAGAGACGCATGCTGGTGTTTCACAGATATTTGTGTCTGACGCTGGTGTTGTTGATACACCGTCGCCATCTTTGCCACCGCTCTGATCCACAGTAGACAAATAAACTGTAAAATTATAGAACAAAGGAAACATAGTTTCATTATTAGATTGTACTAGGCCTACATCTTAGTAACTCAAAGCCACTGTTAACACTTTCAACGCGACAAAATTGTCAAAATATTGAATTTCATCACCATATTTGGAATCACCATGAGAAATGCATTAAGATAAATACAAACATTATGCCTAGCCATCGGTTCAGTCATTCTTGAGATACTTTGAAAGTTGGGAAAGGTTTCCATAAAATCTGTAACACTAGATATTGCCGCGTGGAAAGTGTTATCTTTATAATCGATCGGGACTTGAATCCAACTATAAAAGTGTTCCCGTGAAATTCTCCGACGAACTGATTTGTCAAGATACAAGAGTCACCCCGAGGGGCTCTACCCGCAAGTCATAAGGACCGCTAGTCATAAGATACCCCCTAGATGAGGGAAGGCCCTTCCCTTATCTCTATCCTCTTTTCACCGGTAGAGAGGAGGAAGATGACGGGACACCCCGATGTAAGTTAGCGAGTCCAATTATATGAGAGTATGGCTTTGGGTGTTTCCGCACGCATTGTAGTTTCAAAGATTCATCTAAGGTTTACGGCCTGTTCCTATTGAGTCTATGCGAGCTAAAGTACTCTCCGTTTAGGGGGATGGATCGTCAAATGCCTTACAACGACATTGCACCCTCTCATAATTCTTACCGGTCTTACCCAATATGAGTTACCCAGGTTTATATGGGAGAATCTTTGATTGTTTCCCTTCCACCCAATCTGGGTGTTTCCGTAGCCTGACATACTTTATCTGACACACTTTTATCTGACACAGTTTTTGTAGGCGTTTGATGAACTCCTGAAATAAATGGCTATTCCATCAAATAAACTTACCCCCTCTGAAATTAAAGGCTGTACCATCAAATAAACTTACCCCCTGAAATGGCTATTCCATCAAAAACTTACCCCCTCTGAAATTTAAGGCTGTACCATCAAATAAACTTACCCCTGAAATGGCTATTCCATCAAATAAACTTTCCCCCTCCTTAACACACCGCTCTGAAATAGAAGGCTGTTCAATCAAACAAACTTACCATCAAATAAAGTTACTCCTTTCTGAAATAAAAGGCCATTCCATCAAATAAACTCCCTCCCTCTGAAATGGCTATTCCATCAAATAAAACTACTCCCTCCGAAGTTTATTGTATGAAATAACCATTTTAGGGGGGGGGGGGGAGTTTATTTGATGGAACAGCCTTTTATTTCAGAGTGCGTAAGTTTATTTGATGGAATCAAAAGTCAGTTCCATCAAATACTCCCTCTTAAATAAAAGGCTGGTCTACACTTACTCCCTCTTAAATACATCAAATGAACTTATTCCCTCTGAAATAAAGGAAGTGGTAAGTTTATTTGATGGAATAGCCATTTTAGAGGGGGTAAGTTTATTTCAGGAGTTCATCAAACGCCTAAAAAAACTGTGTCAGATAAAAGTGTGTCAGTGTGTCAGATAAAGTATGTCAGGTTACGGAAAAACCAAAAGGGTGTTTAGGCGTTTGATGAACTCCTGAAATAAGCTTACCCATGAAATAAACTTACACCCCCCCCCCCCCTAAAATGGTTATTTCATCAAATAAATTTCGGAGGGAGTGAGTTTTATTTTATGGAATAGCCCTTTATTTCAGAGGGAGTACTTTATATGATGAAATATAAATGTTCCATCAAATACACTTACTCCCTCTGAAACAAAAGGCTGTTCTACTCTTATTCCCTCTTGATGGAATAGCCATTTCAGGGGGTAAGTTTATGTGATGGAACAGTCTTTAATTTCAGAGGGGGTAAGTTTATTTGATGGAATAGCCACTTATTTTAGGAGTTCATCAAACGCCTAAAAAAACTGTGTCAGATAAAAGTGTGTCAGATAAAGTATGTCAGGTTACGGAAACACCCATCCAATATCGAACCTCCCCGTCTAGTCTATCAATCCACATGTAACTTGTATGTACGTCCATTTTCAAGGGCATATTATGATGTTATCCAATGTTTAGTAGGCCTATTGAAATATAGGATTAACACCCTGGGTGTTGGCTCCATGACTCTGTCCTCAGGCAGCCCCACCGTACTTTGTCCCCCAAACAATGGAGCTCGATCTTTCCCCCAACCCTAATTTCTCTTCAACCTCCGCCCGCCCTCTCCCACACACCCATATCCCCTGTTCCAATCCCTGACCCCGAGGGTCCTGAAGTAAATGATGCTGGTGACGGCGTCGTTACTGAAAATGAGTTACTTACCAACAGCAAATACAAGACCACCGATAACGATTAACAACATCAGTAAACACCAAAATCCACACACGCCATAATTTTTCTGTTTGGGTCGGAACACCTCGGAGTACTCGGGATCCTCCATACTAGCGAACTATCAACTGCGGTCACTGAAAAGTGGGCAATTTAATTTGTTAAAGTTAATAGGCCTGTAATTAATTTGTATGATTAAATATGATTTTTTTTCTCAGCCATATATCAATTCGAGGGTTTGGAGCCAAAACGTCCAATCTACAATGGCTGCCATATGTGTAAGATTGCATTTTCACAAGAGTGTACCTTACCATGCTTACAGCAGCACCAGAAGTGTGTGACATACGGCAGCTATCACAGATAGTGCCTTTTCCTATCATTGATGAACAAAAAGACCAAATCTGCAATATTAGCCTCATATATTAGACCAAATGGCAACTAAACTAAATAATAGTAAACTGCTACAAGTCATAGCTTACTAATAAACTCTTCTTAAGTTAAGAAGATTATTATCTTCTATTCCATAAAAGAACTTAAGAAGAATATCCTTATTAAGTTCCTTAAAAAGAGGTCAGAAGCTATCTTAAATTTACTAAGGAATTCTTCTTCTTAAGTTTTCCGGTAATATTCTTCTTATCTTAAGAATAGTTTTTGTTCTTAAAGACATAACCACGCCAACTCTCTGCTTGAAATATCAGCCAAAGAGATTGAACCATAAATTCATGTAATAATGAGCTAGATGACTCAATAGCTACTAAAATTAGGGGAATTAGCCGAAGTGACATGCCCTGTTAATTTGAACAAATTTAACCTTGACTTTCCTTGTCCTAACAGCCTTGATTGTTTTACCATGTGTGGTTCGCTAGTGGGGAACTAAGAGAATGTGGTTACACCTTTAAGTTAAGAAGAATCTAATAATATAGGAACTTTCTTCTTAAATTACAAACTTAGAGTTAATTAATCTTAAATTGACCTTTATGAAATAGGGCTGGCCATTTATTATGTAGTTTTGGTATTAAATATCTGACTTTTTTTTTTTTTTTAATGTTTAAACATTTTAATTAGTGGCCCTAATTAATTATGCAAATGAAAATTAGACAAACGCCAACGTACGTTTGAAGCTTTTCAAGTGTCGTATACTAGCTATATACATGTATTACCAAGTCATAGCTCATCTCATCTATCCACAAACTTTACTTTGCATATTGTATGCATACATAATGAGACATAAATAGGAAATTACCTGGCAACTGGAATTTTTTTTAAAAAACATGTACCTTTTTCAGTTCCAGAATCGTCAGACCAAGGGCTAAAACATGTACCTTTTTTGTGTACCAATGTACCTTTTATGTGTACCAATGTACCTTTTTTGTGTACCAATGTACCTTTTATGTGTACCAATGTACCTTTTATTTGTGTACCAATGTACCTTTTATGTGTACCAATGTACCTTTTATGTGTACCAATGTACCTTTTATTTGTGTACCAATGTACCTTTTATGTGTACCAATGTACCTTTTATGTGTACCAATGTACCTTTTATTTGTGTACCAATGTACCTTTTATGTGTACCAATGTACCTTTTATGTGTACCAATGTACCTTTTATTTGTGTACCAATGTACCTTTTATGTGTACCAATGTACCTTTTATGTGTACCAATGTACCTTTTATTTGTGTACCAATGTACCTTTTATGTGTACCAATGTACCTTTTATGTGTACCAATGTACCTTTTATTTGTGTACCAATGTACCTTTTATGTGTACCAATGTACCTTTTATGTGTACCAATGTACCTATTATTTGTGTACCAATGTACCTTTTTTGTGTACCAATGTACCTTTTATGTGTACCAATGTACCTTTTATTTGTGTACCAATGTACCTTTTTTGTGTACCAATGTACCTTTTATGTGTACCAATGTACCTTTTATTTGTGTACCAATGTACCTTTTTTGTGTACCAATGTACCTTTTATGTGTACCAATGTACCTTTTATTTGTGTACCAATGTACCTTTTTTGTGTACCAATACCATTTTTGTGTATCCAATGTACCTTTTTGTGGAACCCCCCCCCCCCTCCCCATTGTGTAAAGCATTTTTTCGGGCCGGTTTGGATTAAAATATGTCCAAACCTCCTCCCCCCCCCCCCCCCCCCCCCCCCCCCCCCCCCCCCCCCCCCCCCCCCCCCCCCCCCCCCCCCCCGCTCTCAAGTTTCACGAGCTGTCGTCTGCCAAAAAAATTGAGACAACCTTTTACGATTTTGGGGTACCAATGTACCTTTTCCGGAAAAAACGCCCCCTAATAATTTCAAAGGATTTTTTTATTCAGCCAACAGATATTCCAAAGGAACGAATTGCATTTAATTTTCTAAGCAATGTTTGAATTACGGCTTGCCGCCGTCTTATTGAAGGGGCGATGAGAGATTCTCAAAACAGGGGGAGCCCCTCAATCTTATACTATACACCTACCTGCATATAAAACAAGGGCCCTCAATCTTACTATATATACCTGCTATATAAACTTTGGACAACCAATATATTTCTGTGCTGGTATCTCTGGTGGAGAAATTAGAATTACCAGCAGAACTGTGGTCTACCAATGTATCTGCTAATCGTTGGCTAAATAAAACCCACACATTGCCTTCTATGTGGGAATGATAACGAAAGCCGCACCCGTATCAATACAACGCCGATGACTAATAATTATTGTCAGATTATCGTGCAAAACCTAAAATTAAAGTATTAACAAGCCTGTATTGTATTATGTTGAAATGTGTAATTAACTATTATTAATTTACTTTAACTATATACCATAACTTAATCAAATAAAATCGAATATGAAAATCAAAACTTACCAAATAATATTGTCAGCAACAAATACTTGCTCAACTGTACGGTATTCAATGCAAGCCAATAAAGACACCTTTTCACTAAATATGACTAAATAACCTCGTTCATCGAGAATGACATTTTTCTTAACTTCTAGACTTTTGTTGTTGACATATCCTACTTTCATTACACTTCATTGAACCAGTGAACTTAGACTGG
Organism: Ophiura sarsii; assembly: GCA_035610835.1. NCBI lineage: Eukaryota > Metazoa > Echinodermata > Ophiuroidea > Amphilepidida > Ophiuridae > Ophiura > Ophiura sarsii. Next base: position 62,135,212 of record CM069459.1, read on the forward strand.
AAAGAACGGTGATAAAACGAGGGTAACGCTTGGCTGACTAGGCCAAGGGCGAATTCTTTAATAGGTACAAATTAAATAATAGTCAATTGTTCTTTATTGGTCTATCAGGGGGTCACATGGAATGACCTATTTCATTGTATTTATCCAGTGACAGTTACTTAACTGTCACTGATTTATCACACTTCACATAGGCCTACACACACACATTTAAACCGTCGGTTGATTAAAACTAGCAAACACTTTCCTTCTACTGAAACAGGAGCATTCAAATACACAGGTACAAGTGCCTCTCAAACAATTTAGTGAAAGGGTATTTAACTATGAAGGGAAAATATAATGTTGAATGTTTCCGTATTACAATATGATCGTGAAACTCTTAGCAGAACACAACAAATTCTGAACAATTTTTGGTATGTGCTCCAACCGCAAATTCAGTGTAAAATTATACATTTGTATCAACACCAACTTCAGTTTAAAGTTAAGCATTTCTGTCAACACAGTTAGGCATTTCTGTCAACACTACCATAACGTCAGTGTAAAGTTTGGCATTTGTATCAACACCAACCGCAACTTCAGTGTTAAGTTATGCATGTGTGTCAACACTGACCGCAACTTCAGTGTAAAGTTAGACATTTGCATCAACACCAATATAAAGTTATGCATATTGTGTCAACACCATCCGCAACTTCGGGGTAAAGTTAGGCATTTGTATCAACACCAACCAAACCATCAGTAAATAACCAATTCTGAAACATTTTTGGTATGTGCTCTGATACCATTAAAGGTGATGTTCTGATCACTTTTTGGGGGCTATGATTTTTCACATCAAGATATTTTGATACCAGAAGAATCCCCATATTTTCTCATTATGTCTGTAAAATCTTACGGGCCAGAAATGTTCCATCTAGAAATTATAGGCTAAAATGTGGTGAATTACTGCCAAAGGTGGTTAACGCACCCGCCAGTTTGTGTACTACTCAATGGGCAAATTTCTTGTGACCTTGTGCTTCTAAAATAAGAACCATTGGAGTTATGCAACTCAGACTTTGGAATGCGACAATTTTAAGGATGACCTTTAATGTAAAATAGAAAACATCAAGTTGAAAATCGGGCCAGCAACCAGAACATCTACCTTTAAGCACAACTTGAGGAGAATAATACTTAACGATTTGTCCTCTGATGATGAGGGCCGCTCACATTTTATATTCGACCTGGCTTACTACTGTTATACACAAAATAATACAACGGACACATTATTCTGATTCTGTTCCCAATTTATTTATTCCTGAATTACTGAACTCTGCCAAAGTCACACAATTTGGTACAAAATGCAAAACGTCTCGACATTCACTACATACCTTTGTTATACCATAATAATCAATAACCACTAACTTAAACCACACGCCCTGGTCCAGCTATATAGAATCAATAACCACTAACTTAAACCACCCCCTGGTCCAGCTATAACCGTAAACCTGCAGCATTAAAACAATATCCCAATCCGAATGTTTGCATAGGATTCAGTACACAATAATTGTATCATTTTGCCTTTCTTGGAGAATATACCCTTTTGCACCCTCTGACAAGTGACCTCGGCACTTATCAAACTGTATTATACATTTCACTGACATAAATTATGCTAATGAGTTAATTCATGAAGGGCGCCGCTCATTAAATGACGTCACTCACATCATCGGTTTTCCCGATGATTGAAATCCGTTGATTTAAATTCTAGGTCGAGTAAAATGATGTGCTTATTTGTTGTCTGTGAGCCTTTGTGAATTTTTTCCCGTATTGGAGTATTTTTTTATTGAAAATAGACAGTTCAAATTAAACGTTGGTTCCAAGTTCAACAGACAGCACATGTATTTAAGTAGACAGCAACTACAATATGCAGGCAACATTTGAGAAAAAACGATGCCCGGCTTTGCAAGGGAGTGTACGGGGAAGTGTACGGGTGAACATGACAAACCAAAACAGCCTAGTAAATAACCGCCTCCGTGGCGCAATTGGTTAGCGCGTTCGGCTGTTAACCGAAAGGTTGGTGGTTCGAGGCCAGCCGGGGGCGTTGTTTCTTTTTGCATTTAATGCAGATCGACAAATCACAGTAAAAATATAATATTGACAAAATCACAGACCACTTACACAAAAATCGCATCTGCGCATGCTCCTGTTGTGATCGAAATCCAACACACAAGCAATGGGCGAGTTTTATAAGTGCTCGGATACGCCACTTACCTAAAACTATATTATAATAAAATGCAAATATCAGATATTTTATGATTTTTTACATTTTGTGATTGAAAAAGATCACCGCTAGTACGCCCGATATAGAGGGATAAATTCTGACGAGGAATGTTTTAAAATATACAGTATCAAGGCCTCTCTTGGCAAAATCATGCGGAAACATTATTGCCTAATTCAAACCATTCTGATAGGTCGAAATTTCTACCTATGTATCTGATTGGTTCATTAAAACAAGAATTCCCATTAAATTATAAAGTCACTATGTAATTAAAAAACAAAATCTGTTTGTTACGATTCCATGCACATGTTTCTGGAGTGCTTTTAGTTTCCATGTTACAGAACCATTTATGCTCCTGGAGAATGTATGGTATCTGCTGTGAGATCACCTACATTGTATGCTGCTCAAGGAATTGAGAATTTTGCTCCTAAAGCACATTTATTATGATCCAGGAATCATTATTACTTGTGCAACATATGTTTGATGTTCCTGGGGAATTTGCCCAAATTATACTGAAATGTTTTATGCCATATGACAAGTAATTTTGTGATTCATAGGGGCATATTTTACGAAGCACAACACTTAATTTGATACCAGACCTCAGAGCACTTGATGCGCCTGGAGCATTGTCAATGGATTCTTCATTATCATTTGTATCATTTGATGTCATTGTTGGCAACAGTTCAGCATATTTAGCATCTGTGTAGGTTTTTTGTAAAGCTTCAGTGATGCCATACAGCTTCATTGTACAACAAAACCATGAGAAACAAATGTTAAAGTAAACATTGAACAACAGGATCATATTTTTAAAAATGTGTTGATGTATTTTTATTTCCTTAAATCTTGCGATCAAGCAAAATGAGTCTGAAGTCAAAATGTCACAAATTCCGTTTTCTACATGATTTTGTTGTGCATTTCCAATGCTATATATTTGGTAGAAAACTCCATTTTAAATGGACATTTATTTCCAAAGATATTAACAGAAATAAATTACTGAAATAAGTCCAACATTATAATGCAATTATATCAATTTGGAAGATTATTTTTTTGGAATTAAAGCTAAATCTTTTTTACCTCTGAGCATGCCTGCTACATAATGCAATGTCTTTGACAGAAAAGTGCCACTTCTTTCTGACTCACCCTGTATGTTATAGATGTACCGTATTATCCCTATTAAGCAGCCATGCCTTTATATTAAGTGCCCACCCCTCTTTTTCCCAATGACTACCAAAAAGTAACACCTAATAAGCACCCATCTTTTTAGCCACTGTAGCTCAAAATAAAGCATGAAAGTAGCGTCCGAAGGTCCCGGCATCAACAACATGTTGGCGATCAACGCATCGGCGGGCTGTGCACATTTTCCATTCCAAAAATGTGCATCAACATTCGGAACCAATTTGACAGTTTCCACAATAAATTACTTTAAAAAAGGTAACTTACACCCAAAATGATTTTGCTAAGCGCCCTGGGGCTTAATAGGGATAATACGGTACCTGACAAAACCCTGACATACTGGTAAACACTTAAAATGTGCAGGTACTTCATTTCGCAAATTACCGAAAGCCAAAATGTTTGTGAGGATTTAATTTTGCGTTTCTAAAATTTGACTCAGATTTTAAGCTTTTACCATGGATTATTTCGCGATTATAAGGTCCTAACGAAATTCCCGAAATGAAATACCTCACGAACACGACGCTGTAATCATGTGCTGCTGCATGTTCCTCATATTCCATTCATGCGGATATTTGCAAAAATGCTTAACTTATTACCTTTTAATGTTCATAAAAAGGATTTATATAAATCCGAAGTTAAGAAGAATAACCATCCCTTCACTTCATTAAGCTCAATCAATATCCTACACATTTATACGAAAGTGCAATTTTTTACAGTTTGGAAAACATTCTTCTCAACTTCGACAACACAAATAGATGTTTGGTATTAAAATAATTCTATAAGTCTTCTGTATCCAAATACATTTTTAGTTTTATTATTTAACCATAGATATAGTTATTATTATTTCTATAAGTCTTCTGTATCCAAATACATTTTTAGTTTTATTATTTAACCAGAGATATAGTTATTATTATTTCTATAAGTCTTCTGTATCCAAATACATTTTTAGTTTTATTATTTAACCAGAGATATAGTCCTTTAAAAAACTATCAAAACTGTTGGGACACCTTGTATGATGATGATGTCATCTATTTACAAATGGGACGCAAAGTAAAGTTAATGCTGTGACACCAACATCTAGTTAGAAAACTTGATCTGGCATAATAGGACTATACGCTACTTGCTACGCAATCACCATTTTAAAATGAAAGCGAGGCTCTCCCCTCTTATCAGCGCGCCCAACCTTGTCACGCGATGCACACACCTGCGTTAACCACCGACGCAGTGTAGCGTGATAGTGAAATGACACACAGGATTACTTCAATAATGCACTGGGCATGGAACCGCTTGCTGTATCACATGTCACAGCCTGGAAATTTCGGCAACATAGAGTTTAAGGCACTTGAAGAAGTCGAAACAAATTGAAATGAAGGTAATGTTAGTTACCAAATCACAGACATCAATAGTGTGTGTGTCCACCATGAGCTTGGAAGATTTCAGTGCATCTGCTACGCATGCTGTCCACCAGGTTTCTGATGCAGGCTTGGGGGAGATTGTTCCACTCTTCCAGTAGAGCTGCTCTGAGTGTTTGTGCATTAACAGGTGGATTGTCCCTTGCGGAAACACGTCGCCAGAGCTCATCCCACAGTTGTTCAATCGGATTGAGGTCCGGGGAACAAGAGCACCATGGTAAGAGTTCAATGTTCTGCTCTGTGTTTGGGTAACTGACATTACCTTCATTTCAATTTGTTTTGATTTCTTCACATCCCTTAAACTCTTTGTCGCCGAAATTTCCAGGCTGTGACATGTCGTCGCTGTTCTGACATAACGACACATCACAACAGAATTAAGTAAAGTGATGTGTCGTTATGTCAGAGCAGGGACGATGTGATAGAGCAAGTGGTTCCATGCCAGTGCATTTTTTTCAGTTCTGTCAGTAAAGTAACCGTTTAGATATTGACATGTCATTAGAGTAGAGTGTTGAAGTAATCCTGTGTGTCATTGGTTTATTTCGATGGACAGATTTTCAAGATATGACCATGTGAAAAAAATAATGGAAGTTTCTTTTTGAGCCCAGTTTAGAATCAATTGTGATGTATCAGTCACTACAAACTACAAATTCCACAGTGTCTATCTTGGACAGCTCCAAGATAGTGTCTATCTGTGACAGCTCTATTATTGTATCTACACTTAATATCTAGAATAGACTTCAGCACAGTGCTAACTGGTTGTGTGGATGCAGTGTCACCTATTTGGAGATTTCGGTAGAGGTCCTATATGATGAAAAGGCCATACCTGTAAATGAAAGGAAAGACACAAAATGCACTTTTTACACGGCTATTGGTTTTACCATATTCTACAAAACAGATTTTTCAGAAGCCTTTCCCAACTTAAGTCTATTTCAAGAATTACTGAACCAGTACTAGGCATGTTTGTACTTATTTTAATACATTTCTCATGGTTATTCCAAATATGGTAACAACATTCAATAATTTTGACATTTTTGAAACATTTTGTGAAATTTTTGAATGTTATTTGCAGACGCCTGCCGTGTGGAAGTGTTAATAAAAAAATACCTTTCTGTGATTGCGCAAAGAGATAGACGGGAAAATGGGAGCCACTGGCACAGCACTTCTGTTGGATTGGGTAGGTCTAGGGTTATAGAAACATGAACAAGTGGTTCAATAATTACCCTAACCCATAGGGCTGGGTTGTGGGACTAACAATAACAGGGGAACCTGGTGACAAATGACATAACAAATAAGGTGTACCACCCAAGGGATTTTTAAAGTGAGCTTATCATTGGCATTGTATTGCATGCTTGTGTGACGTATGATACAAATTTTGTGTGGGTGCTGGGGTGTGTGTGTAGGGGTGAGTGATTGAGAGTGGTCAGTGGGGGGTGGGGGTGCGTTTGTAAATACCTGCAAACGAGGACTTCAATGTGGATACACACCTTCCAAACGAGGACGCACCTTCATCCGAGGACATCCTCGGTTAGATTAACTGCAATTTCCCGTTATCAACCACCCAAACGAGGTCGCTATGTTATTCCCATTCTAATTTGAGGCAAGTCCTCGGTTTCATTGATAAATATCTGTTACACGGTGTATATGTGTGTAATCATTTCACAACCGGGTGACATAATACTTCCCTTGTATAACAAGCTGCATACAACGACCATGGTTATTATGTAGAAAATTAAAGTCAGATAGGTTAAAGGTAGACCTTTTTTTTAAACGTGATATAAATGGTTCACTTGAATACTTCATACTTTGGCCCATAAATACCAAATATTCATGAATTTGAAGAAGTCCACAGTTGTATGGGTAAACGTACAAGTCCTCGGTTGGAGGTATTTACAGGGACTGAGTTTTAAGGCGCTACAGAGCATTGCTCTCCTTAATCGCTCCCCTTAATTACTCTAGGAGAGTGTTTAAAGCTCCCCTAAAATCTGATCAATCCTCAGTCACTTTCTTTGTCACTGCTCTTCTTATGCTCCCCTTAAAAACTCCAGGAGAGTTTTTTATTACTCTTCTGTTCATTTTAAAAACTAGTCCCTGTATTTACAAGTGGGGGTGTGTGTGTTAGGGTGTTTGAGGGGTATGTGTATGTTCATCTTGTGAGTGTTTTTGGTATCATATGTTATATATAAATGTGTCTTGGTAATTTGTATTTAATTTTTAATGTATCTGTTTGAATATATTTAAATGTTTTTATTATATTGTAAGTGCAATGCAATTTGGCTTGTAGGCCATGATTTTGTATTTTTCAATAAACCAATCTATAAACCAATCTATAACCTGCTGCCCCGATGGGAGTCCAGGTATTCGTGCATCACCCTAAACATTTAAATATCTTTTCATGATTACGCAATAAGAATGAGAAAGCATAGGCCACCAGCGCAGCAGCTTCACCGGCGCAGTGCTTCACCGGCGCAGTGCCTCAACGGCGCAGTGCCTCAACGGCGCAGTGCTGCACCGGCGCAGTGCCTCACCGGCGCAGTGCTTCACCGGCGCAGCAGCTTCACCGGCGCAGTGCTTCACCGGCGCAGTGCTTCACCGGCGCAGTGCCTCAACGGCGCAGTGCCGCACCGGTGCAGTGCCGCAGTGCTGCACCAGCGCAGTGCTTCACCGGCGAAGTGCTGCACCGGCGCAGTGCTTCACCGGCGCAGTGCTTCACCGGCGCAGTGCTTCACCGGCGCAGTGCTTCACCGGCGCAGTGCTTCACCGGCGCAGTGCTTCACCGGCGCAGTGCTTCTGATGGATTTTGTTGGATATTACTCACCTTACACATAGCTCTACCCCTGAGTAACGCAAATGGCACTGGTCCAAATGATCTAGAATCAGATGAATTACTGTAATTGTCTCCCTCTACCCATATATGACCCTTAGGAATCTGAAATCAAAATTAAAAATTGGATTAACAAGCTGACAGGCAGGATTAAAATTAGAAAATAAAGGTATTGTTTTTAGACCGTAGGGCCTACCCGTGTTATATTGTCTGACATAAATGCGGACGATAGATTAAGTGTGGCGGCGGAGTTGTTCTACGCAAAAAATAATAATACCTAACGCATTTATGTTAGACAAAATAACATTGGTACGGTCTAAAAACAATACCTTTATTCTCATTCTTAAACAATCATACATAGACATTTATCAAAGAAATAAGTACATTTCATTGTCCACATTTGACAACTTTTACCCCTGCTAGGATCAAATAACCCACAAACATTCCATCCAATTCCCATGCGATGAGTACACAATGCGTAAGCCAAGCAGCGCCGGCATAAGCGCAGGAAAGGCGCCAAAGACGCACTGCAGAAGTGCGCGATATGGGGCGTCAATTGTCTCATCTAAATGTCGCAGATTTCTCTGAGAACCAATGGGATTGCTTAAACCAAGCATGTGCAACCTTTTCCACCACCCGGGCCGCATTGTGATTATGATATCCATTCACGGGCCGCAGTGATTGTCAGACATTCCAAAACACGTCCGGATACCCGCTTCTCTTCGTGTAATTTCCTCATTTTACTCGCTGTTGCTGCTGCAAGAGCCCTTTTAACCAGGTATTTTAACACGCAATCACAAGATTGTTCCGACCAAAGAAATTTGCGCGTAGCGCATGAATTTTATTGACTTTACACTTATTTTTGCTATGATTGAGGTACATTTCTGCTTTAAACAAGTTTCTACTAAAAAATATTCCATTTGGGGTGCATATGCGCGCCTAGCGCACGAAACATTTAGGTCTGTGTACTTCTGACCATCATAATTCCATGATTCCTCTTGTCAAATGAACCGACAGTGCCATTCTCAACCGACACGACAGTCAATATTGGGGGGAAATTGCCCCCTCGCCCCCACCCTACTAAATCAATTTGCCATTTGTGTATCCGGTTAAAACGGGCCGCATCAATGGGAATTTTGGGATTGCTTCGTGGGCCGCAGGTTGCACACGCTTGGCTTAAACTCTCTTAGCTGTTTAAGAATGTGTCATGTAAATGTCGCTGATTTTTCTGAAAACCAATGAAATTGCTTAAACTTTCTAAGCTGTTTAAGAATACAGTATAGCAAAATTAACTTTCTTTTTAAAAACTCACTGGGGTTTAGTTCAATTTTATCGTGAAAATGGCAGACGGAATAGAGTGATTTATTCACTTTTCAATGCAATATATTTGTCTATTATATCTCATACATGTAATTGTTATGAATACAGATGACACAAACAAAATCAAGCAAAACCAGTCTGAAGTTGAAAGTACATAATTTAAAGTTCTCTAATTGATTGTTGGTCATTATCCAAGAAGACCCCATACAAATTGGACACTTAATTACAAACATATGAGCTACTGATGCAGTGTTTTCAAAGCAATATAATAAAACAACAGAATTTCCATCCTTCCTTTGGTAATATCTCAAAGTCAATATGACTCACTTCTGACTCACTATTTGTAGGTCAATAAATGTGTTGTTTTGAGAGAAATTAGACAAATCAATGCACACACGCTGATGTTGATGTGTGAAAAATGGCACAGCCCTGCAGGGGGAGTGCTATTGTGATAGCGAACGAAAAATGTGTTTACAAGTTTGCCGTGGAAATCGGCGAACCAGCGATGCCTGAACAACGAATCAAAACAAAGCGTGTGGTGCGCACATTGAACGGCGCACACGTGGAGTGCATTAGACACCTTCAATGCAATCTGCATATTTTAGTTTCTTGCTTTCTGATTGGTTCGACACTGCTATAAGATTGTATGAATTTAGCTCAATAGAGGATCTGTATGGGCTCTGTTACAGGGTTCCTGCACCTTTGAGACAACAATTAAATTCCATGACTTTTCAATGACTTAATTATGAAAATTCCATGACCTACAATTCAGGAAATAACTGTTGAAATTGGAACACTTTTAGGACTTTGCCCCCCCCCCCCAGTCCCACCATTCAATGTTGTTCGGAACCGTTTCATCTCCACGGTCGTTGGGACCTTCAACATTGATTAGTGGGGGCGGGGGAGGGATATGAGTTAGTAGATAGCTTAAAAGCTCTACATACAAGTTTGTTGCAAAATCAGCGCTTGAAATTGTCCCTTAATGTGTGAAATTAGCGGAGAAATGGACTCTGTGTTACAACACCAAATTTCCTTGATTGTAGCTCATCAAATAGCAACAGTTGTTGGGCATAAAAAGCAGATTTACGATGCTGAAATATGAATGTTCAAGCTCTAAAAAATTAAAATTAAAAAAATCTCCATGATGAGTTGGGTACCTTATCAAATTCTAAACCCACTACTCTATAATTACTTACAAGTTGAGACTGCAGAAATCTCCATGATGAGTTGGGTACCTTATCAAATTCTAAACCCGCTATTCTATATTTACTTACAAGTTGAGATTGCAGAAATCTCCATGAAGAGTTGGGTATAACATTTCACAGCTTATTCCGTTGGCGTGTACCATTACAGGGCACGAAACATGATATTGCCAAGTCCTGAAACCAAACATTTTCCTTTGTTTTCTCAAATTTGCATTCAACAGACTTACTAGGTTTTTACAGATTGCAGGAGATGTTGAGACTGCAGAAAACTCCATGAAGAGTTGGGTACCTTATCAAATGCTAAACCCGCTACTCTATATTTACTTACAAGTTGAAACTGTAGAAATCTCCATGAAGAGTTGGGTTATCAAATTCTAAACCCGCTATTCTATATTTACTTACAAGTTGATACTGCAGAAATCTCCGTGAAGAGTTGGGTACCTTATCAAATTCTAAACCCACTATTCTATATTTACTTACATGTCTCCTGTAATCTGGATAAACCTAGTAAGTCAAATTTTGGTGAAAATTTAGTTAGACCCATATTTGGACTTTATAGGTTTTTCCCCTTCAGTTTATCAAGATTCCAGATGAAAAACTGCAAAGGGAAGAGTTTCACACACTTTAATTTGATAAACTGAAGGGGAAAAACCTAGTAGTAAGTCATGGGCAATATCATGTTTGGCTTACCCGTTCGAGATGTCATACGGAATCAACGTGATAACATTTCACAGCTTATTCCGTTGGCGTGTACCATTACAGGGCACGAAACATGATATTGCCAAGTCCTGAAACCAAAAATTTTCCTTTGTTTTCTCAAATTTGCATTCAACAGACTTACTAGGTTTTTACAGATTGCAGGAGATGTTGAGACTGCAGAAAACTCCATGAAGAGTTGGGTACCTTATCAAATGCTAAACCCGCTATTCTATATTTACTTACAAGTTGAGACTGCAGAAATCTCCATGAAGAGTTGGGTATACCTTATCAAATTCTAAACCCACTATTCTATATTTACTTACAAGTTGAGACTGCAGAAATCTCCATGAAGAGTTGGGTTATCAAATTCTAAACCCGCTATTCTATATTTACTTACAAGTTGAGACTGCAGAAATCTCCGTGAAGAGTTGGGTTATCAAATTCTAAACCCGCTATTCTATGAGGGTCATTCAATAAGTTCTACCTCCTACCTCATATCTTTGCTATTATATAAGCCAGTCAAATGAAATATTTCACAATTGTAGCTTTGAATCTCAGCTACAAATTCATAGTAAATTGGTTTGAGTACTGGTTGTACTTTTCTGGAGATGCTGTAAAAACCAATGGTCCATTTAGTGCGACGGAAACGGATAAAAAATAGCTGAATATCACTTAAGTGCTATTCATTGGGCCAATTCTAAGAGACAAAACGTATCTATAAGTCAATTAAAACCGTTCTGAATTACAGATATATCTTGAACAGACTATAACAAATAAAAGGCATTGATTTTCTTGGAGAAGAATGCCCTCTAATTAGCCAGAACCAGACCATGACAGCATTTAGTTTAAACCCTATCCCAGAGAACCGCTGCAAAAGTCATATTTGCTTTTCATACGAACTAAGAGATCTTCAATATACAGGACTAAATGGAGGGATTACAAGTATATCTAAGTGATAATTTTCTACCACTGACTACTTGATTGACTATTGTAAAGGTTACATATAAGTTAAACTCATAAAATGACTATCATGTTAAGATTTAACATTCGAGGCATCACTGTGGCTTGACTTGTAACAACGAACATTTGACTGAATAGCAGTATTCCAGTATGCTAAAGGCGTAGCAATACATTCGAGTTGATATTATACTATCTGCTAGCCTACAAAGGTTAATGTGGCCAACCATTGAATCTATACGTGATAATACAGTATTATATTCAGAAATCATCCATTATTTTCTATTTTCAGTATTAAAATCGGATTCATACACTCTGTGTAGTGTTGAACCAATCAGGAAGCAGGAATTACAAATACGCGGAGTGTATTGAAAGTGTCCACCTGCACTCCGTGTGTGCGCCGTTCAAATCACGCAGTGCACGTTTTGTTTTGATTCGTTGTTCAAGATTCGCGGGTTCGCCGATTTTCGCTGCGGGTGTTAGCAAACTTGTTTAAGTGTTTTTAGTCATTTTACATAGATCAAAATTATGCTTAAATTGTGAATTTTTATTTGTATAGTGTCGTGTATGAATTAGGTCAATACATGCGTATGTTTTGTTTCTCGAAAAATTAGAAAAATCAATGCACTTGTGCAAATGTTGATATGCTCACAATAGCACTCCCCCTTCGGGGTCGTGCCATTATTCACACATCAACATCAGCGCGCGTGCATTGATTTGTCTAATTTCTCTCGAAACAGAACATACGCATTTATTGACCTATAACTCTTATATCTAATCATACAATACGGAGAGAAAAACTAAAAAACATAATGTATCGTTAGTGTAATTGTCCGTGTCCGTTGTCCAACATCTCTCACTGGCTTTGATTGCATCGTAAGAAAAGTAAAACAGACATCAGTTATCATTTACTATATATGTGTAGCTATGATTGAGAGCTTTACTCATGACAAATGTCATGAGGCTGACATTCATATTAGCGATGTTATGAGTAAGCAGGTAGAACTTATTGAACGACCCTCGTATATTTACTTACAAGTTGAGATTGCAGAAATCTCCATGAAGAGTTGGGTACTTTATCAAATTCTAAACCCGCTACTCTCTTGCATAAAAACTGCGTCGGATTGTTTGGTGATTTCAGTATAACTATGTCACCTCTGTAAGAAGAGAAAATAAATTTAACAATGATTAAAACAATATTTATTAACTCTACAGGCTGTAACAAAAAAGTTATACAGTTTTGAAAAAATATTAAAAATGTCTCACATGGAATTTCTGTTTTGAGTTTTAATGGTATACGAGGGAAATTTCTAAGCTTTCGAATGATTCATGACAATCGATGGTCGGTAAGCAGATATATGATCAATTGTCTAAAGTAGTCATGAAATCACCTGGACCACTTTAATCAATGGTAAAACCACTGGGACGAATATGAATGGAATCGAACCAGGAACATAGCAGTAGAGCGCTCTTGTTAGACAACAATGGTTCTTTTCAAGTGGTTAATAGTATTACAAACGTTGACGTCCATGGGGTCGCATATAAACCTTCACAACTCACCTTTTTAGGCGTTGGGCAAATTTTGTACTGATATGCTCAGTCAATATAACATCATTATTTTGTATGGTGGGTAGCATTGATGGTCCTGTACACTGCATGAGTAAATAAACAAAAACAACATTAACATAACATAACATAACCATGATATGCTCAGTCAATATAACATCATTATTTTGTATGGTGGGTAGCATTGATGGTCCTGTACACTGCATGAGTAAATAAACAAAAACAACATTAACATAACATAACATAACCATGATATGCTCAGTCAATATAACATCATTATTTTGTATGGTGGGTAGCATTGATGGTCCTGCACACTGCATGAGTAAATAAACAAAAACAACATTAAACATAACATAACCATGATATGCTCAGTCAATATAACATAATTATTTTGTATAGTAGGTAGCATTGTTGGTCCTGTACACTGGATCGAGTAAATAAACAAAAACAACATTAACATAACATAACCATGATATGCTCAAAATATAACATCATTATTTTGTATAGTTGGTAGCATTGATGGTCCCGTGAGTTTTAACGTTCCAGCCAGATCCTTTGGGAATATCTCAAGGTTTAGATTTCTCTATCTTAACTCTATTTCATCTGTCACCAAATGGACCTGTGTAAGCCAGCAGTTCACCCTGGTTGAACTGGCCAGAGTGGGCTTTTGCCTTTAAATTGAGTCCCATCAATACTATGGACAAGATTTTAACTCTATGCATGTTTTAACAGGCAGCTAATGTAAATTGTGGAGAAGAGGAGATGCATGATCACGTCTCTTAGCATTATAAATGAGTTTGGCTGCTCTATTTTGGAGACATTACATTAAAAATATTATGATGATATATCTTTTTCTGACATAATGGAAAAGTACAAAGATACTTTTTTACATTTTAAGGTGAAACTGAAGGATAAAATATGGGTCACTTAATTTAACACTGAAGTATGGGAGGTTGGGTCACATACATGTACACCACTACAGGGGCGTAGCAAGGTACCAACAAGTGGGGCGGCCATTTATGTTGAAAACTGTAAAGGTAACTGAGCTGGTACCATGTAAGCTGTGCGCAGCAAAGCCCTCCGAGCTATGCTCAGACAGCTAATTGATATTCATGAGGTGATTTACTACAGCGATTTTACATAGGAATTCTGACTTGCTCGATAAAATCATGAATTGTAATGCTAATTTTAAATCATGAATCTTAATAGGAAACATGAATTTATTGGTATAAAATGTACAATGAACACAATGAAATGGTTTTTGGATCTGATGGCTTAATACTTTGTGCACAACACAGTGATAACTTGAAAGTTTCCAGGGGGAAATACTTTTGCGCGGCAGTGTATGATTAAGTTTGGTGAATCTTAATATGGTCAATGCCCAGTCTTATAACCAGTGCAAACTTTTTTCAATTTTTTCTTGAGGTACAAAATTACACCTTACTTTTAGGTCAAGGTGCAATTCCTTCAAGTCAAGGTGCAAATTTAGGTGAATCGCGATAGCAACTTGATTTAGGGCTGAAAAAACTTGTATCGCAATTTTGCACCAGCCTTTGAAAGTTGTATCGCAGTAGATGATTTTTAAGGTGCAAATTGCGATGCGATACGGGAAATTTGCAGGTCTGCTTGTAAACCATGTTAAGTTCACCACATATTCTGTGATACAGTGTGTTGTGCAGTATACGATAGCTCAAAACTTTGCAATGTAGCCTGAACTTACCCATGTTAAGTCCACCACATATTCTGTGATACAGTGTGTTGTCATAAAGGTGCGACATCTGACTATTGCGCAAATAGCAATGAATAGCAACTTGACTGCTATTATGACTTTTATTGCTAATGACTTGCAAAAATGCGCAATTATCAAAATGTATCGTTTATATAGTTGCTATTATGATGCTAAATAGCGCGAATTTGAAAACATTTTGAAAATTGCAAAGAGGTGCTATTGTATAAGTTTTGAAATTAGCGCATATTAGCATCAAAGTAGCAAGTCTTTATGTTGTTGCTATTATGATGCTAAATAGCGCGAATATGAAACATTTTGAAAATTGCAAAGAGGTGCTATTGAGTAAGTTTTGATATTAGCGCATATTAGCATCAAATTAGCAAGTCGTTTATATAGTTGCTATTATGATGCTAAATAGCGCGAATATGAAACATTTTGAAAAATGCAAAGAGGTGTTATTATGTAAGTTTTGATATTAGCGCATATTAGCATCATATTAGCAAGTCGTTTATATAGTTGCTATTATGATGCTAAATAGCGCGAATATGAAACATTCTGAAAATTGCAAAGAGGTGCTATTGTATAAGTTTGAAATTCGCGCATGTTAGCATCAAAATAGCAACAGTTCTTTTTGTTGCGAATGACTTGCAAAAACGCGCATTTTTCAAAATTCCTCGTTTATATCAATGCGCAAACTTCAAAACATTCTGTAAATTGCAAAGAGGTGCGTTTTTAAATTAGCGCATATTAGCACCAAAATAGCAACATCAGCTGGTTGCAAATTGCATGCTGCAGATGCTATTAGCGCAATTATGCGTTTATGAAAAAGGCCCCAGGTCTCGATCTATTATGTTTTTTCGTTAGCACACCGTGCTCGCTATTAGCGCAATTATGCGTTTATCAAGAAGTACTTATTTCTATCATGTTTTGTCTTTCGAATGCATGCTATTGTTGCTACTAGCGCAATTATGCGTTTATAAAAATCGTGAAACCGTTATGTAAATTAATCCACATTTAAATGTACACTGTGTCGCTCAATGCAGAGGACCGCCCCCTTCCCCCACTTTTGTATAATGCATTTCAATGTCCAAAGATGCCCAATGATGGGCCGTTCTTTAAAAGTGGTCCTAGGTGCAGAGGACCCCCTTGTGCGTAACCGCCCAGAGTGGAGCATGTTTATATACCGTTTTAGCCACTTTTATATAATGCATTTCATTTTCCAAATATGTTTCTATCGTTAACCACACCATACTATAGTGATGTATGCACATTTATAGGCTAGTAGGTGTATTAAATATACCGTTTTTGGCCACTTTTATATTATGCATTTCATTTTCCAAGTATGTTTCTATCGTTAACCACACCATACTATAGTAATATATGCACATTTAAGGGCTAGTAGGTGTATTAAATATACCGTTTTTGGCCACTTTTATATTATGCATTTCATTTTCCAAATATGTTTATAGAGCCCCCCAGGCCTCCGGAAGGGACATTAACCAAATCATACCAAAACGTACGTCTCATACTCTTTTAGCCCACTTTTGTATAATGCATTTCAATGTCCAAAGATGCCCAATGATGGGCCGTTCTTTAAAAGTGGTCCAAGGTGCAGAGGACCCCCTAGGTGCAGAAGACCCCCCCCCCTTCCCCTACTTTTGTATAATGCATTTCAATGTCCAAAGATGCCCAGTGATGGGCCGTTCTTTAAAGGTGGTCCAAGGTGCAGAGGACCCCCTTGTGCGTAACCGCCCAGAGTGGAGCATGTTTATATAGAGCCCCGCAGTGCTCTGGAAGACAACCGAGAGTAACCGTTATAATTTTAATGGTACAAAAATTAGCACCGGTGCTCGTTTGTAACCTTTAAATTATGGTAATGAGCTAATTTGCACCTTTTATTTATTTAAACCTATTTTTAAAAAAAAATTAAGTCGATACATACATTTAACAGCTTTTAACACCATAGAAAGTATTTTGCTCTGTATACGTAAGTTCTCATATGTATAGCTAAAGGCAAGTCATTGTTCACTAATGCCATATACATTGTACATTGAGCAAGAACATAGTACACATGAAAAGGTCAATGCCCGCCCCCTCCCTCTATAATACCACTACCGTTCCCTGGTTGCCATAGTGTAACTAACCGAATTTGATGAAAGTTTTTTACACGTTTGGGATCAAATGTGAACAGTAGCATTAATAAAATAAGTTATTAACGCAATGAAGTGTTAATTAAGTGTTACTTCTTATTAACGTGTCAAAGTGTTAAATATTATTAACATATGAACATGTTAATACATAACATTAATGTTGAAGTATTAACATAGACGTTATTGCCTGGCAGCACAGTTATGTTAACGCTGATGATACTCATGAACATGTTCATGTGTTAATGATGAACACTTGAACGTGTTCATAATTAACACATGAACGTGTTAATTAAGTGTTACTCTAAGGTGTTAATAAAAGTGTTCAAATATTAACACTTGATTTTGCAGTGTAGAGTTGCATCTTCGTTGACTAGCTCTCTCCTAACTATGGCATTTCTTAGTGTTTCATAAACAACTTTGCTTTTTATTAGCACTTGTTTTAAAGTCACACACAGAGTAACTTCTTGTACGATGCTTTGATTGATAAAACAATTTTAATATCATTTGTTATCTGAAAATCTAATTTAGAACATGCATGGTCGGGCAAGAGAGCTTTGTTGAGTGATAATAATAATTGTATAATGATTTTAATGTTCACGCCACGTTACGCCTCATGACTTTGCCGTAACAAGCTGATTGGGCCCATCTTTGTGTACGATATAATATTCATGATATTGATATTCATGATTGTATGTTTATTTGCTTATTTTCTCTCTTTTGTCTTATCATTTGCACCGTGCATTTACTTGTATTATTATTGTATTTCACTCTTGCTTTAGAATTCTTTTAAATACATCACTTCCTAGTGGGTACCGATGTTGCGAAAGTGTTTTCCCAATACATAAATACATAAATAATTCCTCTGTGTCATTGAAATGAGATTGTATCAGTTGAGAATGATTCCTTAATGAAATTAGTTTGTAAATCTAGTAGATGATTATGCTTCAAGTATTCCAATATTAAAGAGTGAAGACGATTCAACTATTCTAACGGCGACATATATCTCCCTCGTTACAATACACAAAATTGACAAGCAATCATTGTGGTATCTTTTTAATACGACCATCATTTATAAACAATAGCACCACTATCCAATATTATTTCAAAGAATAGTAACAACTTCAATCTGTAATATCAGATTTACGGTCACATTGGTTCTCTTTAAGCATTAAAACGATTTGGCCCTTTAATAATAAATTTGTAGGGGAGGGTCTAATCAGCCAGCATAACACAATGTTAAAACTTGACGAATCCTGGCATGTTTAGAATAAGGCGCGGGTAAAATTGTAATTTGCTTTATTTGATCATGCATACACGCATAGGACATTCTGGTTTATTTGCTACCCTCTTGACTTATCCCCAAAACGTATTGCAGGGAAAAGTGCCATCAACATTTTCAAAACTATTAATAACATTTTAGTACGGAAAATTAACTTCATCTCCAGCATTTCATAAACGCATACTAGCGCTAGTAGCAACCTTTGCATGCATTCGAAAGACTAAGCAGACTATTTTTTGATAATCGCACAATTGCGAAACTCATGATTAGCTCGAGACTGTAGACCCCTTTTTCATAAACGCACAATTGCGCTATTAGCACCCTCGGCATGCGTATGAGAGACAAAACAGAATCTTTTTTGATAAACGCATAATTGCGTTAATAGAGAGCACGGTGTGCTAACGAAGAAACTCAAATAGCCCGAGACCTATATAGCCCTTTTTCATAAACGCATAATTGCGCTATTAGCAACCTTTGCATGCGATTGAGAGACAAAACAGAATCTTTTTTTGATAAACGCATAATTGCGCTAATAGCGAGCATGGTGTGCTATCGAAGAAACTAAATAGCTCGAGACCTATAAAGCCCTTTTTCATAAACGCATAATTGCGCTATTAGCAACCTTTGCATGCGATTGAGAGGCAGAACAGAATCCTTTTTGATAAACGCATAATTGCGCTAATAGCGAGCATGGTGTGCTAACGAAGAAACTAAATAGCTTGAGACGTATAAAGCCCTTTTCATAAACGCATAATTGCGCTATTAGCAACCTTTACATGCGATTGAGAGGCAGAACAGAATCTTTTTTGATAACGCATAATTGCGCTAATAGAGAGCACGGTGTGCTAACGAAGAAACTCAAATAGCCCGAGACCTGTAAAGCCCTTTTTCATAAACGCATAATTGCGCTATTAGCAACCTTTGCATGCGATTGAGAGGCAGCACAGAATCTTTTTTGATAAACGCATAATTGCGCGAATAGCGGGCATGGTGTGCTAACGAAGAAACTAAATAGCTCGAGACCTTTAACGCCCTTTTTCATAAACGCATAATTGCGCTAGTAGCAACCTTTGCACGCATCGAACGACAAAACTGAACAAAAATCAGAAGTACCGTTGGTAATTGCGCAAATAGCAGATTTTCATATTAGCAGTGCGTTTTTGGCTATTATGAATGTCTTTCAATGACATAAATGCGCTATTAGAACCCTTGCTATTATAAGCGCTATTAATGCTAAAGTCAGTTATCGCACCTTTCTCTGTGTTGTGCAGTATACGATAGTTCAAAACTTTGCAATGTAGCCTGAACTTACCCATGTTAAGTCCACCACATATTCTGTGATACAGTGTGTTGTGCAGTATACGATAGTTCCAAACTTTGCAATGTAGCCTGAACTTACCCATGTTAAGTCCACCACATATTCTGTGATACAGTGTATTGTGCAGTATACGATGGCTCCAAACTTTGCAATGTAGCCTGAACTTACCCATGTTAAGTCCACCACATATTCTGTGATACAGTGTATTGTGCAGTATACGATGGCTCCAAACTTTGCAATGTAGCCTGAACTTACCCATGTTAAGTCCACCACATATTCTGTGATACAGTGTATTGTGCAGTATACGATAGTTCAAAACTTTGCAATGTAGCCTGAACTTACCCATGTTAAATTCACCACATATTCTATGATACAGTGTATTGTGCAGTATACGATGGCTCCAAACTTTGCAATGTAGCCTGAACTTACCCATGTTAAGTCCACCACATATTCTGTGATACAGTGTATTGTGCAGTATAGGCCTACGATAGTTCCAAACTTTGCAATGTAGCCTGAACTTACCCATGTTAAGTCCACCACATATTCTGTGATACAGTGTATTGTGCAGTATACGATAGTTCCAAACTTTGCAATGTAGCCTGAACTTACCCATGTTAAGTCCCCCACATATTCTGTGATACAGTGTATTGTGCAGTATACGATGGCTCCAAACTTTGCAATGTAGCCTGAACTTACCCATGTTAAGTCCACCACATATTCTGTGATACAGTGTATTGTGCAGTATACGATAGTTCCAAACTTTGCAATGTAGCCTGAACTTACCCATGTTAAGTCCACCACATATTCTGTGATACAGTGTATTGTGCAGTATACGATAGTTCAAAACTTTGCAATGTAGCCTGAACTTACCCATGTTAAGTCCACCACATATTCTGTGATACAGTGTGTTGTGCAGTATACGATAGTTCCAAACTTTGCAATGTAGCCTGAACTTACCCATGTTAAGTCCACCACATATTCTGTGATACAGTGTATTGTGCAGTATACGATAGCTCAAAACTTTGCAATGTAGCCTGAACTTACCCATGTTAAGTCCACCACATATTCTGTGATACAGTGTGTTGTGCAGTATACAATGGCTCCAAACTTTGCAATGTAGCCTGAAGTCATAAAAGTCTTCTTCACAAACTTCTGAAAACTACTCATAATGGTTGGCTACAGGGGTTGCTCTGCCAACACATGCACGATCCTAGGGTCACCTCATCCTGAAATCATAATCATTATAATAATCCAAATATATAATAAGACAAATTTTATTCATTGATACAATTGGGTGCTATCATTAGCCGTCTTATAAGACTGTATTGGTATTATTCATTTATTGACACTTTATTACCAAAAATATTTGGGAAAATATATCTATTATATTATTTTGCTTTATAAAAAAATAAAAAATAATGAAATGCGGTTGTGGGCAAACGGACCTCTCAGGTAGGGTTGGTTGGACAGGCATTTTGTGTTTTTGTTTGCTTTTTTGCAATTTTTTGTTTCTGCAAATTTGAAGGGAAAAAATGGGTTGGGCGGGCCCGTACAACAGGGAGGTGTGGTGTTTTTTGTCGTCTAATCAAGATAATATCGTAAACATTTTTTTGAAAACTTGTTAGCATTATACCTTCAATAAATGTTATCCAGAAAAGTTGTAACAAATTGATATTTGCGCTAGCTGGCGGGTAATTTGTGAATTATGCATCAAAAATGTCATCCTTATTGTGCTTAAGGGGTGTGTTAACACTTTTTATATGAAGTTTATCAATTGCTGTAACTTTTGACCTAGTAATGTGATGTATATAAAAGTATACATTATTGGAAACGAAATGAGTCAGAGAAACCATTAGTGGTATCGAATAGTGCACTTCCGTCACTTGATGAATCGCCGTGTAAAAAATGACGGCAGTGCGTCACTAAATAGAGCGCCCTCAATTGAAACGGAGCCCCGTTCTACAGCTGACTGATATTGGTATAGGCCCATGTCAATTCAACTAATGTTTCTAGTGTGACAATAGTCTAAAAAAACATTTATTTAAGCTTACTTATTTATTTCAAGCGAGAAATAGTAACATTTAGACACTTTTAATCAAATTTAAATCTAAAAAAATAATATGTTTTTATGATTTTAGGGTCGGTCGCTGAGGGCAACACAACTTTTTTTTTGGCCTTATTGTGTACGGTACTTATTGGTGTACACACACCAATCCCTACCCCCACCACAAATCTCTACCACCCCCATCCCACATGCACAAACCCACTCAACCCCAACCACAAACCTACTCCACCTTCCCGCAATGCCCCCTCCAAATCCAAACCACCCCTACAACCTCCCCTCCCCACCCACCCCCATGCCAACACAACCACCACCACAGACTCCCTCCCCTTCCCATCCCCACCACAATTTCCACAAACCCCCTCCCCTTCCCATCCCCACCATAAACCCCATCCCCACCACAAACCCCCTCCCATCCCCACCACAAACCCCCTCCCCTCCCCACCACAAACCCCCTCCCCTCCCCACGACAAACCCCCTCCCTTTCCCATCCCCACCACAAACCCCTCCCCTTTCATTCACAAAACCCCTCCCCCACCACAAACCCCTCCCCTTTCATTCACAAAACCCCTCCCCCACCATAAGCACCCTACCCACCCCACGGCCAACCTCCCCCACCACAAACACCCTACCCACCCCACCCCTAGGCCAACCCTTCCCACCCCATGCATCCACGCCACCATCCCCCTTCCCCACCGTAAACCCTCTCCCCAGGGCCATCCCATTCCCCACCACAAATCCCTGCCCTCCACCACAACCCCTCCCCACCACTTACCCCCTCCCCAACCACAAACACCCTCCCAATCACTAATCCCCTCCCAACCACAATCCCCCATCACTAACCCCTTCCCAATCACTAACCCCTTCCCAATCACACCAAACCCCCCTAATTACAAAAATCCCATGGTATCAATTATCGTTGCGGCGCCCATCACTTCAAAATGGATGTTTCTGACACACCCCTTGTATTTCATTGGCCACAAGTACTCATAGGCTAGTGGATCCACCCAGATAT
The DNA here is from genome assembly GCA_035610835.1 of Ophiura sarsii. NCBI lineage: Eukaryota > Metazoa > Echinodermata > Ophiuroidea > Amphilepidida > Ophiuridae > Ophiura > Ophiura sarsii. The sequence continues at coordinate 62,158,163 of CM069459.1, forward strand.
AGTGCTGGGTGATATCAAGCCTCTCAGTCTCAATCCCAAAATCACAGAATGTTCTTCATTTCTTCAACAAGTATCAGAAGTTGCTTAAAGGTAGATGTTCCGATTTTCAACTTGAAGTTTTCTATTCTACATGAAAGGTCATCCTTAAAAAAGTCGTGTTCCAAAGTTTGAGTTGCATAGCTATTATGGTTCTTATTTTAGACGCACAAGATGCTGTGAACTGTACCCATTGAGTAGTACACAAACTATATCGGTGGTTACCACCATTCGCGGTAATTCGACGTTATTTCATCGATTTCTTCGTAATTATACCGATTTAGGCCGTCAAATTTCAGTATGATGATGAGAAAAATACGAGCTTTCATATGATATGAAAATCTCCGTATGTTTGAAATAATTCTGTGTTACGAAAATGTGATCGGGTCATCTACCTTCAATTCAAACAGGAAATCAAACATAAACCTAACCCCAACAGATTTTTACTCCATTGGAACAATTGGCTATATCTTGCTAGACGTCCCATACGGAATAAACCATGTTACAGTACTACTACAAGTACAACAACACATTTTAATTGTTATGAGCATGCGCACATCAGTTACGGGACGTCTAGCAAGATATATTGCTGAACAATTATTTTGGGTTTCAAACATGAAAAATAGTGAATTTATTACGCATTTTGTCTTGGTGGGAGAATTTGGCCACAAAATCGGTGGCCAAATTTGTCCACCTGCAAGAACTGAGCACACTCATGCACTACTGACAGACAAGAAATTAACCGCATCTATCTAAATAGCACACCGCGCACAAGCAATTCCTTCTCGCTTGGCTCCGAATGGAGTGTTGAGAAGTATTCTCACAGATACAGATACAGAATTTACCTAATTCTACAATCATAAAATATGTTACAAAATCACAAAATGCACATTTTGATAACATTTTCTACCGACAGCTCGTATCACACGTGAGGGTGTCCGTAGCCCGTAGGAGGAGTAAGGAGGCTTGTATGGGCGGCTATTTAGCCGGGTCAAAAAGGTCTCAAATATAATAAGAAAGAGGTCAAATAATTATTTTAAAAAGGATTCAAATGCGGAGAAAGTTGTGTAAAATCGTTTTCTAACATAGGCTAATTCTCAATTCTGATGTGGTGGAGGCAGCGCCCTCAATTACAAAAATATATGATACAAACTGGGTTGGGTATTTTTACAATTGTAGGCCTATAGGCTATAGGGCGATTGCACGAAGGGTCATTTGTTCAAACTGTCCTCCAGAACAACTCATCATGCATGCATGTAAGCTCATGTAGTTTAGTTTAGTTTATTTATTAGAACATACGCTTTTACAACAGCGGCACACGTCTTTAAAAACGGTGCGTTCTTTTACAAAAATAACAATATACATACAAATTTAAAAAAGATATACAAAAATGAGACCATCAATTTTACCCATGAACACCAAGGCTATATACAGATGTGGGATAAAAATAGAGAGTCAAAAATATAAACATACATATAAAATTACTAATAAATTAAAAGTAAAACGAGGACTTCAGAGCATGAATTGAAAGCATAAACACAATTCAATGAACTGTGGACTGAGAATTCTTTAGGCCTGACCTATGTGTCCAAGCCTTTTTGTGCTAGCTATCACGATAGCTAGCTCTTATAGCCTGAATTCAAAATCAATATTCCAAGTACGCGATGACTTCGAGTCACTTGGTTCAGGAAACCGTGACCAAATCGGTATAATTATCGAACGGGTCCAGCCAAATTACACGCTCATACCGGTATATTGGTTGATCGAGAAGTGTGACGCTTGGATGCTATGTGTATTGCATCAGGGTCACTTACAAGCGCCGCCTAATCCATCTATGTCCATGGCTTTGATTGGACGAGAGATGTGTTCAGTTGTTTAGCGCCCGGGGTGAAATTTTGAGATGATGTCCGCAGTTGTTTGCCTAGCCTGTGTAAAGTATATTTACTCCGATAGGTAAACAAAGCGATAAATATCCACTAGCTTGTGGCAATGTAAACTGAGAATTTTAGGCAAATATAGAATAGATTAACGCTGTCCATGCGCGCGGTATGCACACGCAAAATACAATTCACAATTAATTTATTGGCTTTCATCATCATATATTTCGAATCACCATGAGAAATTAATTAACATAAGTACAAGCACGTCTAGTATTAGGTCAGTTAATTATTCTTGAGATAAGACTTTGAAAGTTTAGAAAAGGTTTTTGCAAAATCTTTTTTATATGGCAAAACCAGGGAGGTGTAATAGGTAATATCACTCTGGTAAAACTAGCCGCATAGAAAGTGTCCCTTATGTCTGTTATTTTGTTATTCAACGAAAGCCGTTTAAAAACTATTGTACTTTTTAATTCACTATTGAGCAAATATACCTCTGACAATCTGTGTTGATTTTTACAACACTTATACCAATAAAGCCTATGGAGAGGGTGGTTCTAAAATGTTTACTCTCGTGTTTGCCAAAGATGGAGATATCGTTTATAACTGCACAAACAAATCATACTGGGTAGTTAATTTCCATTCTTTGGTAGGCTTAATGAAATAAATACAAAATTGGCGGTCGTTTTATGAGTTTTGAAGTCAATTGTTTGCGACATATGGGCGTAGCCAGGAGGCTTGTCATCCCGGGGGCACGAGAGTGGCGTGGGGTCCAGGGCCCACATTACATAAGGGCCCCGGCCCGGTAGGTCCTGGGACAAAGCCTTTAGGTGATTAGGATTGGTATTGATTCCCCACGACGAGAAACGCCATGAAATTGGAGATAAGTATATATAAAACCCTTTAACTCCCCTGAATTGTTAATTGCACCCCCCCCCCCCCCCGAATGACCCTTGGTGGGTTACCTGTAGCTACGCCCCCAATGAATGCACACAACAAGATCAAATGATTGTTTCATTTCTTCCAAATTTCTTTTTAATTCACGAATTGGGCAGAGCTCCAAACTGAGTAATAGCCCAAACCCTAATTGGAGGTGATTCTTGTAAATAATTAATTTTCAGAGTGTTTATAACATTAATGTGAAAGTTTCAGATTAAAAATTCAAACCAAAAAATAAAAAATAAAAAATAAAAGTACATCGTTAGTACATTATAAGTACATCTTTAAAGGATGATATCTCAGTTTGGAGTTTTCATAAAGACTATAACTGAAAAATTATATAACTCCGCTTAAAAAAAGAGTACAGCCCAAACCCTAATTGGAGGTGATTCTTGTAAATAATTAATTTTCAGAGTGTTTATAACATTAATGTGAAAGTTTCAGATTAAAAATTCAAACCAAAAAATAAAAAAATAAAAAAATACAAATAAAAGTACATCGTTAGTACATTATAAGTACATCTTTAAAGGATGATATCTCAGTTTGGAGTTTTCATAAAGACTATAACTGAAAAATTATATAACTCCGCTTAAAAAAAGAGTACCATTGTTAAGCGGAAGATCTCTACTACAATAATCAAATACAAGCTCAATGTTGATATCTTGCCTAATTGTGTCTGATTTTCACATATATACAGTACGGACAACTACTGCAAATTTGTCTTCAGATTCATTACTTGATATCATGCCCAAATTTGCCAATACGTTCACTGCCTGCTCTTGTGCCAATACTGATTACCCAATTACATGTCATTATTCTACCAAATGCTTTCCTAAAAAATATCAAAGTCTTTCATTTGTACTAGCACTTCCCCTTTAAAGGGTTTTTATTAAGATATGATTTACAATACTTGTCAAAAATGTTATCAATGTTAGAATACAAATTGGATAGAAAAGTAGGCAGAAATTGATGAACATTGCTACCAAGAACAAAACATTTTTGGATAGACAGATCACTGCCAATGAAAAAATCCCAAACAAAAACATAACCTGCTTCAAAAAGAGAAATTTTGAGGTTATTCATTTCAGTGTTGCGAATGTCATTATAAGACTTACATTGAAACAAAAGGTGATTGACATCTTCCATTCCGTCATTCATGCAAAGAGAGCATGTACCAGAAATATTAATATCCCAAATACTGATCTTCTTGTCTAATGCCAAAGTATTGGAACGGGCTTTGAATTTTAAACTTGCCCCATAAAAATCAAGTTTATCAAGAAGATAATCTTCAAGAAAAGGTGTACTTTTAAATTTGACATAATCACTTAGTGATGATTTTTGACAAGCATTGTCATACCACAACACATCAACATTTAGAAAATGAATTTGTTTGAAATTACCTACTATATCATAATTATTATCTACGTGCCTTTTAAACATGTAGCCTACATCATTATCACAAAGAGTATTCTTAATCGATTGTAACCACTTCCACTTCAGACTACCAGTATCGTTAATTCTGTAAAGTGCATTGAAAACAAGTTTAGGCCACCTATACAGATCCATATCGATAAGTCTAGAGAAGTACTTGACTTTGATCAAATCATGCATACTTTTGAAGTTGCTCCAACCCAGATCAGATCACCAAGAAGGGCCGACGCGGGAGTATTTCTTGGTGCTTTTAAAATAACTCTTGCCATTTGAAGTTGCAATTTATCAAGCCTTTTATAATCACAATCGCTTAATGATGAAACAGCGCACGCGTAGTTGATCATGGGAAGTAGTACACTGCAAAAACTCCGGTGTTAAACTGCAACACTGAGCCGGTGTTACGCTCCTGGTGTTAATGTTGGTGTTAGGTCAACACCATAGGAATAACTGATGTAACACTTCTCATGGTGTTAAATTTCTTGTGTTAAACTTGGTGTAAGAATAACTCCCATGGGTGTCACTATTCCACACATGCGCACGGGGGTGGGTTATATTGTTTTTTTAACACTTTGGATTGTATATTTATACATTTGATCTAGTGATTCGATCTGCAACATGCACCATTCCATAATTAAATGGCAAGTAAGAACATTTAATTCACAAAAACGTTCAAGTTTTAATTTGAACTGTTGAACAGTGAAATATGTTATTTGCAAGTATTTTATTGTTAAAGGTACTTCAACTTATCTAACATTAATATTTTAACACCAGAAGGTGTAAAAATAATAATATTTTAACACCAGAAGGTGTAAAGTTTTTAATGTTTTAACACCAGAAAGTGTAAAATTGTTACTGGTGTTGTCATATTGTAACACCCATTGGTGTTATATTTAACACCAACGTTGTAACACTAGTGATGGTGTCATTTTAACACCAAGTGGTGTGGTCCTATAGTGAATCCGTACTGGTGTTAAATTGAACACCCGCGTGTTAAATTTAACACCACAGTTTTTGCAGTGTACAATACCAATCACCTGTTTACTGATATTGATCCAAGTGATAGTATTGTACTTCATACATGCATGAGTTGTTCTGGAGAACAGTTTGAACTATTGACCTTCCATGCAATCGCCCTATAGGCTACATCATACTGGAGTATGAACTAACACCTATGCTTAGGGGGGGCTGGGGTCAGGGATGCAAAAAGTGCGGGAGCGGGGAGCACCGCTCCCAGGAAGCAACAGTACAAATTGAGGAAATCATGCCAGTGCCTAAAAAAATAAAAGGAGGAAAAAGGAGGAAAGAAAGAAGAAAGAGAAGAAAGAAAAAAAAGAGGGAAGAGAGAAAAAAGAGGAAAGAAAAGAGAAAGAGGAAAAGGGGAAAAAAGAAGGGAAAATGAAAAGAGAGGAAAAGCCTGACATATTAATTTACAATTATCATCGGGACGTACAGGCATTCAATGAAAAACAGTGAAAAGATGCGAGTCGAGTGGTGAGGTGGAAATAACGGAGAATATCTGAGGATACAAGGAGGGTTCCGACCTTTGAGCCAAAGGAAATTCAATTTATCAATGCAGCACTAAAATTGAAGAAAGAGCTGTTGAGGATGACCTGGAAAACCTTGAGGAAATAATATTGGATCGATGAGATATAAAGAACAAAGAAGAACCAGTATTAAAAGAAACCAAACAAGTTGTAAAGTAGTAAAGTTTGAGGAAATGGAATCATCAACATCAAAAGAAATAAGTAACACAAATGGAGATGACTAAAGGACAGCAGCTGACCAATATCTCAGATTTGAGGATATAATATTTTGCTAAATGGACAAAAAAGAAAGACAAGACCAAATTGGCAGTCACATTTACAAGAAATCCTTATAATGCAAACAAATGTTGAAAGTTTGAAATGACAATGAACGCACAGTTTCCAATGATATGAATGAGTAGATATTAAGCTGATTTATGTGACAACGCAACTAATATTATGTAAACATTCCTGCTTTTGAAGTGATGCAGAAGTTATTTTATGTTACCATGGTCCCGGTTTGATTGAGGAAATCTTGATTCTTAGAACAATGCTCCTGAGGAAGAAACAACGTTTTGCACCCCTGGCTGGGGTACCGCGCCATTTTGCAATATTTTGCGAAATCGATCGTGGAAAAATAATGTACACTGTTTTAACGAAATGCACTGTGGGATTGTGTTACCAGCCTAAAATTATAGAGGTCGCAAACCCGGTCGCAAACTTGCTTATATTGAGCCTAGCTATAACAAGCTAAAAGTGCCATCTCTGAATGTATTACCAAAGTGTGAAATTTTTGGACACACTGGTAAAATGGTTTTACAACAAGTTTTGCTATCATATTATCAAACTGAACTTAAATCACTCTTATATCGAGCAATAATATAATTGTTTACGCATTTTAATTGTTTAGACAAAGTTAAATAAATCAAGGATACATTTATGATAGATAAATAAATAAAAAGAAAACTATAAACGCATGGGCGGCATTTATAATTGATAAAAATTGACATAACAATGATGTTACTTTAATATACCATCAAGTTTAAAAAATATAAAAATAATGGGAATATTCGAAAACGTGATTTCCGATTGCCAACGACATGGCCAACCTACGCACGCCACAGAGATTTACGACTGTAATTGTGATAGTTTTATTATTTAACCATGTCCATTTATTTATAACGAACGGATTTTTATTGTGCCATTTTTGCCAAATGTGTGTGTTGCTCTCGCACAAAATGTGTTTGTAATTTGATTATAATTCTTATTTTTAAAAGAACGGTAATTTTTTTTGACATATTCGAGAAAAAAATGGCGTAACCCTGATACGGTAAACGCCAGCAGTGTGTGGTGTCCGCGTGGGCAAGCATACAGATGATGCTAAGCAAATCCAGCATATAAAACAAAAAGTGCTCCTAATGGGACTCGAACCCACAACCTCTCGCTCCTCAAGCGACTTTCTTTCCACTACACTAACCGTGCTAATTGAAAAAATGTAACGCAAATAATTTATTTATATCATGGGTCATGGGTTAATGCACTGTGTTAAATTCTACAATCCCGGCCGCCACTCTGTTCAAAAGCACAAAAAAGTTGACTTGTTTTATGCTTTTTTTGCAATTCTGAGGTGTGCAGTTCGATTTTCTTTCTCGAATTGTTTAGAAAACCATCCATTTTAGAACATCTGAAATTTAAAATGAACTGCACACCTGGGAAAGTATGATGCCAAGGGCATATTTTTTGCACGTAAATCCAATACAAGAGTTCTGAAAATCGACAAAAATATGACGTCATAACCATTGCTTCGGGACAAAATGGCGCGGTACCCCACCCCCCCCTAACCTATGCTATAGGATTAAGAAAAATCAGCCCTCTTTGAAATATGCAGCAGGAGAGCCCTCCCCATGGCCTTGAAAACGGCAGAAAACATACAGCTCTAAGGCCGGGGGCGATGGCCCCTGGCTTGCGCCTGGACCCCATCGGGGCCCTTACGCGGGCCCCTGGACCCCACGCCGATTTTGTCAGTGCCCTGGTAACAAGCCTCATGGCTACGCCTATGAAAGTTTACCGTTGGTCATGACATTTTAAACTCGCGAACATTTCTGGTTTTACATTAAACCGTGCACACTACGTTAAACAAAGACTTTGCTTGAACCCAAACACTCGTGCCTGATATCGATAGTTGGGTCATAATCTTAGATTCCGTGACCATTTATTTGATTTGTTTCTTGGTGATTTTTTTGTTGTCCCACATAGTATGTCCCACATAATTTAGTATGCTGGTGTTACGCCCTATGGCTTCCCCTCTCAAAAGTGACGGGAACTTTTATTATAGCGCAAATTCCAAAATGGCCGCCATACAGGGGCCCAAAAATTCAACAAATGGCTTCAATTAAGCTAAAAAGTATACCAAATTGTTCGGAGCATAAGGATTCCGAAAATGTATAGTTTGCCCCACTTCCGATGTTTATGGTTAACGAGTTATTGGGTAAAACGTAAAAGGTCTAGGTTTTTGGTTGTTTCCATGGCAACAGGTCAATTAGTTATTTTATTTTAAAGTCACCTACCTTGGTTGTCAGTGCCCAAGGGCCCACCAATACACGATGCATTTGAAGGATCGAATCAATTCTAAAGAAAATAGGCAAACTCACTTTGTGCGTTAGATCTAAATTTGGATCTTCGGTTTACCCAATCATGAAGCTAGCATAGGCCAGGAAAGGTATATTTCTGACTCTCCCGATCCAGTGTCCATCGAGCCAGCTTGTCTAGGACCAACTAACTCTAGGCTATACCTTGACTTACTTGACTTATGGCGGGTGATATTCCCGAACCACGATGCTTCTCCAAATCTTCCTTTCCAACATAGCTGTCTTGATTTCTTCTACCTGCAATCATGTGTCACGCTTCAGTATGTCAATGTAGGTTAGGGCTCGGCTGGTCTACCACGCTTTCTCACTCCATGTTTAGGTATACAATGTATGAGTTTGGAGACCAGCTCATTGGACCCTCTGAAGCAGTGTCCTGCAAATCTAGATCTACGCTCCCTGATCTTATCCGAGACTTTGGGCATATCCGCGTAGGCCTACAGGTCTTTATTTGTCACATGCTGTCTCCAGTTGATGTTGAACACAGTTCTAAGCATTCTAGTGTAACATCCGTCGAGCTGTTTACTAAGCTTTGGGGTGACTGTCCATGACTCACATCCATCGAGGAGGACTGATTCTACAGTAGCTATGAACATACGTCTTTCTTTGAGCTTTCTGGATAGTACTTTGGCCTTCCACAACTGACAGAGTTTGCCACAAGCTCTCCATGCAGCTGCTTTGCGTGTTTTAATGTCCTTTTCAGTACTGTTCATCCAAGCTCCAAGGTACTTGAAGTCCTCCACTTTGTCAAGGCGCATACCTACGCTTGTGGTGATGACAGGTACTTGCTTCTGGTTGAAGGACATGCACTTTGTCTTTGCAGCATTCATTTTGAACCCAACTTTACCCACCGAAGTCTCCACTCTGTTAAGTAGTGATCGCGCTTGAGACACTTCTTCAGACAACAGTGCAATGTCGTCAGCAAAGTCAAGGTCAGTAACTGTGGTTGGTCCTATTCGTCTGCTGCTTCTTTTTGTTAAGCGGAATCCTAGCTCTTCTTCTTTGCCATCTATGGCCTCTCTTAAGGCGTAGTCGAGAACAATGACAAAGAGATATGGAGCCAGGGTGTCACCTTGTAGTACTCCAGCCAGTATTTCAAATTCCTCAGTTTCCCCATTATAATAAAGTTAATTAATACACAATTAACACAAATGATGATATAGATGTATAAAAAATATCTGAATATTTATTGAGCTTAGTAACGATTCGTATGATAGATCGTAGATGCATAGATATGAATGTCCCGGATCTATGCCTCGTGTCCGCACATGCGGTCCAATCCAAGCCAGAGTTGCCAGTTCGTTTCAGCTAAAGGAGTTGGATATTACACCCATCAGGTGATATAACCTTTGCCTTGGTGTCCTTGTATATTTCTGCAATCGCATTCTTAAGTTGCTCAGGTATACTATAGGCCTTCAGAATTTGCAGCATTCGTCCCCTGTGTATTGTGTCAAACGCCTTCTTGAAGTCGATAAAGGTTATGATGGCTGGGAGGTTGTTTGATCTAATTCCCTCAATAATTCTTCGGAGGGCAAGAATGTGGCCAACTGTGGTACGTCCAACTCGAAAGCCATTTTGATTAGCTCTCAGGTGGGTGTCAAGCTCAGGTCTGATTCTGTTGAGTATCATCTTGTTGTATAGCTTGGCAACAATTGAACTCAGACTTATTCCACGGTAGTTGCCTCCCAAGTTGAGATCACCTGATGTTGGTATTGGTATTTTGTTGAGAATAGACCATTGGTCTGGCTTTTCCCCGTTCAGCAAGGCATCATTGCAGAAGTCCAGAATGATATTATCCAAATCACATCTTTTGAGCATTTCAGGTGTGATACCATCTTTCCCACTGCTTTTCCCTTCTACGAGTGCCTTCTTAGCCTTTACATATTCCTCCAAGTCAAAGGGTCCTTCTTTTATGCTGAGATTTGATAGAACTGGGGCAATTTCCTCATCCTCATTACTTATGTGTGGTGGGCTCCCAAGTAGATTTTTGAAATGAGTATACCAATGATCTATAGTCTCTCCTTTTGTGTGGTTCCTTTGATTTGACCCTTTCTTGTAGTCAATCTTCCTGATATTTTGTTGATCAGTTTCCAACTCTTACCCAGCAAACACAGAACGTTTACGCAACGTTGCACCTAGGTTGCAGTTAGGTTGCCTCATTTAAAACGTTTTAACAACGTTTTTATAACGTTACGGTTTGGTTGTGATTTGGTTGTTTTAAGTTGGTCCGTTGAAACGTGAGCAAAACGTTCTCAACGTTGCAGTTTAGTTCTAGTTTGGTTGCACTTAGGTTGTGGTTAGGTTGTCATTATAAACGTTCTTACAACGTTATTATGACGTTGCGGTTTGTTTGTTTTATGTGGTTCTTGGAAACATGATTAAAACGTTCTCTGAACGTTGCATGTTGATCAACGGAAACGTTTACATAATGTTTTTACAACGTTGTAACACTCAAATAGTTTGTTGTTTTAGTTTAATCATTTAAACGTGAAAAAGATGTTCCCTGAACGTTGTAGTTTAAGTTCTAGTTTGGTTGCACTAAGGTTCTGGTTAGGTTGTCATTAAAAACGTTCTTACCCCTGGAGAGGAATTATTTTCAAGACGCCCTCGTTTGACTTGCGTGTTGCTTTACTTTAAAAAAAAGAGTGATTCTAAGCGGACTCGAACCAGCAGCAGCAGAGTAATCTTTGCATTCATAGACAGCGCTCTTATCGATTGAGCTACGGAGGGAACTGCTAGAGGAGCGCAAGATTATAATCTATAGGTATTACATTCTCAAAATCGATTACTGGTGTCACTATAATAGACGATTTAGTTAGCCGATTTTAACTATCTATACACAAAATTGCTGAGAAATCGACGAAGCTCAACGCATGGTAATACATGAAAATTAAATCTGATGAAGACAAATTAGGAACGTTTAAGCAGCTGCTGTATTTCTTCTGATGAGCAATTCTCCACGAAAATGTTTAGCGTTGAAGTTCAGTATTTTCTCTATCCAATGCGTCAATGATCTAAGATCTATCATTGGTGAATTCTCTAATTTAATGTCACCTTTCTTTGTTTCAACACCTGTAGCGACCTATGTTTATAACATGTAGGCCTGTGGTCGTATATATTGTCATCCATGAATAATGCCACCAAGCTCAAAACAACTGCACTTTTTTGTGATAAATAATCAACAGAGGGCGGTTGCTATTATGTCCCAAATTTCAAATTTCTAAGAGATGTGATTGGAAGTGGTCCTGGTGCTCAGACAAACAATTTTCAGCTATTTGAAGCAATTTGAATTTGTGATTCCACAGTATGGCGGCCATATTGGAATTGGTCAATATGGCCGTCCCAGAAGGCTCCAATTTTGGCATCCATCAAAAATCAAAAGAGTATGGTATGAGCAACATATGGGCCAAATGTGGTGCTTTTAGAAGAATGTGAACTAAACCTCCCCTGTGCAGTGATGCCTTAAAAGGGGTTGTCCAAAATTGTCGCCATGTTCACTTACGTACAGAGCGTACGTAACTTATTACCCGCCCCCCCCCCCCCCCCCTTCCCCCCTCGAGTTACGTACGCAATAAATGGCGAAATTTTATTTTATTTTGTACTCATTAAAAAAGAAATCCCGCCTCTGAAGATCGCCATTTAAGTTACGTACGGTTGGGGTATATTTCGACCCCCTCCCCCCTCTTACGTATACTACGCTTTGTACGTCCGTAACTGAAAATGGCGAAAATAATGGACGACCCCTTAACAGCCCCAACTATGATTGCTTAATCGCGTGTCGCAACTGTTATAGAGTGCGCTATGTTATGGGCCAAATCTAAACAATGCACAGATTGTGAGATTCAATCGCCTGCCCCCCCCCCCCCCCCCCCCTCCCTCTATAATACCACTACCATTCCCTGGTTGCCATGGTGTAACTAACCGAATTTGATGAAAGTTTTTTAAACGTTTGGAATAACGTTGTGAAAACGTTCAAGACTAATGTTCATACAACATAAAAATGTGTCGACAAATAAACGTTCTTTGAACGTTTAATCATAACGTTCCAAGAACGAAAATGAAACGTTGTCACGACGTTCCAATAACGTAATAAATAGGTTATAAAAACGTCATTTGGACGTAATGGTATAACGTTTGGGACGTTGTTATAACGTTGTGAAAACGTTCAAGAGTAACGTTCATAAGACGTAAAAATGTGTCGACAAATAAACGTTCTTCTAATGTTTGATCCCAACGTTCTAAAAACGAAAGTGAAACGTTGTCACGACGTTCCAACAACGTAACATGGTTAGCTGGGTACCATGCTTACAGTTTATGTGGGCATTTTCTACCTCTCTAAGCTTATTGGCAAGGTCTATACCAATGAATGGCTATACACAGTGTGTGGTGTACTAGCAGACAGTATGATCTTTGACTGATAATGCATTAAATGTAATGTAAGGCTGGTCACTGGGCTGGTGGTCAGGTACAAGGGCGGAAATCCCGGGGGGGGGGGCTTTTTGACCTGGGGGATGGTCAATGTAATCACCCCCCCCCCCCCCTGATTTTTCACATCTACCAACAAAAAAAAAGGAAAAAGGGGGAAAAAAGAAAGTAAAAAGGGGGAAAAGGAGAAAAAAAAGGAAATGCGAGGGACATAAGAACGTTTGGAGTTTATTGTACGTTGGTCAGGATACATACGCGTACGTACTAGAACGTTGACTAGAATCCATCTTACTTCTGAGGGGGGCACATCCCCCCTCAGACTCCCCCTTATTTAAAATGAAGTGATGGCTTTTCAATACAATATTGGTCAAAAGTATACACCAGATCGCACCAAATGGGTTTGAAAATTGAACATTTTTCTACTTCTGAGGAGGCACATCCCCCCTCAGACTCCCCCTTATTGAAAATGAAGTGATGGCTTTTCAATACAATATTGGTCAAAAGTATACACCAGATCGCACCAAATGAGTTTGAAAATTGAAAAAAAATTCTACTTCTCATCTATACTAAAATCAAGAATATATCAGTATAAAAAATGCTCAACTTCTTTCGTGCATTGATAAAACACCAAAATATTTATTGAAAATGAAGCGATGGCTTTTCAATACAATATTGGTCAAAAGTATACACCAGATCGCACCAAATGAGTTTGAACATTGACATTTTTTTCTATATACTTCGGAGGGGGGGCACATCCCCTCTCAGACACCCCCTGTCCGAGCATAGCTCGGAGTACGGTGCTGCGCACCGCATAGATGGTACCGGATCAATTTCATTTTTTGGGGCAACACTTATCATCCCCCCCCCCCCCCCCCCCCCCCACACCTAACAAGAAATTTCCGCCCCTGGGTCAGGAGGATGATTCATCTATTTGTGCGTATGCGCACGTTTTAATCAATTGTGCTATCCATCTTTATAAATAAACTAAATACGAATTCATCTAAAACCGTAACATATAGGCCTAATATATTTATTGTGCACTTTTTGGCTATACTCAGCCCAGAGGTTGCTTCAATATAATATGCTTCAATGTAATCCAGCATGCAGTAGGCATGTAGGAAAGCACCGTGTACTGAGATAATTCAACACCTGATTTTCATTGAGGGGAGGGAGAAAAGGCAAAGGAGAATGAAAAGGAGGTTAGAGCAGGGAGGTGTTACATACGAGGGTCATTCAATAAGTTCTACCTCCTCACTCATAACATCGCTAATATGAATGTCAGCCTCATGATATTTGTCATGATTATAGCTCTGAATCATAGCTACACATTTATAGTGAATGCTGATTGATACCTAGTTTCACTTTTGTCATGATGCAATCAAAGCCAGAGAGAGATTTTGGACAACGGACACGGAAATTACCTCGAAGATAAATACAGGTTTTTTGTATTCTCTCCGTATTGTATGATAAGGTATAACCGCCCGATTTAAATACTGAAAATAGAAAACAATGGATGATTTATGAATATAATGCTTTACTATCATGTATAAATCAGATTGTAGGCAATATTAATCGTTGTAGCTTGCAAATAGTATAATTTCGACTCGAATGTATTGACACGCCTTTTACCATACTGGAATACTGATATTCAGTCAAATGTTCGTTGTTACAAGTCAAGCCACTGCGATGCCTCGAATGTTAAATATTAACATGATAGTAACTTTATCAGTTTTCCTTATATGCAACATTTAGAATAGTTAATCAGGTAGTCAGAGATAGAAAAATATATCTTCGAGAGACTTGAAATATATCCATTTAGTCCTGTATAATGAAGATCTCTTAGTTCCAATGAAAAGCAAATATGACTCTTGCAGCGGTTCTCTAGGGTAGTGTTAGAATGGATGGCTGTTCTGGTCTGGTTCTGGCAAATTGGAGGGCATTTTCCGCCAAGAAATCAGTCACTTGTATAGTTTAAAGTCTGTTCAAGAGATATTTGTTACTTAGAACGATTGTACACACTTAAAAATAGGTAGTCAAAAATGACCCTATAATAGTCATTTTGGACCCCATTTTGAGGGTCAACTATGCACCGAACCCATTAGGGTCATTTATAACCCTGTAGATGTAGTCAAATAATTTCGACCCTGGTGGTAGTCAATAGGACCTGAATTTAGTCATTAATTACTACAAAAGGGGTCAAAATTGACTACATTACGAGTCAATATTTATGGAAAGGGTCAAGATGGTAGTCAATAATGACTTGAATGTAGTCAATAATAATATGGAAAGGGTCAAATCCATTTGACAATAGGGTCATTTTATTCATTTACCTTTTGACTTCATTGTAGTCAAATTTTGACTTCGTTATAGTCAAATGTTGACTTCATTGTAGTCAAAGGTTTAACTTAGATTTAATTTGAAAGTCGGGAAACACAAGGTCGGCATTCATTCCGGCCAAGAAAACCTGTATAACGGCTTTAAACATTGTGTTTATTACTTCATAAAAACAATAATGTGCTTCTGATATATGAACAATCACTGCCATCAAGCAGTGATGTCTTAAATTCTTTTGGTTAGATATGTACCAGTATACTATCCTACGAATCGACTTTCCATGGTGTTATTCACGTTAGTTGTGAGATGATTTGCCTAATCAAGACGCCGGCGTTGTGAGACATGTTTTTCAAATAGTGTTTAATTAAATTTCATATTATTGTAGATGAAATTGAATACATGGAAATAATATGTGCTGTTATTCTTTGAATTGGTTGAAGGATTGAGCTATTGTTATGTCAAAAATATTCATAAAATATTTAATATTTGACTGGCATGGTAGTCATTTTGACGATGACTTTTGCTGCAGTTAAATTGTAACTCCATATAGACCTAGTTATTATTAACTACATACAAAGTCGAATTTAACTACATTCAAAGTCGAAAGGCAAATATCAACCCCGTATGGTGGTCAAATTAACTACATCCAGGGCTATTCCAAAGTGACCCCCCAAACCAGTCAAATTACTACTATGTTAACATAGTCATTTTCCACTTCATACCAAGTCAAAAGATGAAGGACCCTGTATGGGGGTCAAAATTAACTTATAAGGGGTTGTTTTAAAATGACTTTTTAATAGAAGTCAAATATGACTTCATTCATATAGTTATTTTTAATTCATACGAAATCAAAATATAAAGATCAACCCCGTATGCAGTCATATTTGACTTATTAAGGGTCATATATGACTTACTAAGGGGTCATTTGAAAATGACTACAGAAAGTAGTCAAATTTTGACTACCTATTTTTAAGTGTGTACTTGACCGATAGGTACATTTTGTCTCTTAGAATTGGCCAAATGAATAGCACTTAGGAGACATTTGGCTGTTTTTTACCCATTTCCATCGCACAAAATGGATGTTTGGTTTATACTGCATATCTAGAAAAGTACAATGAGTATTTAGTCAAATCTACTATGATTTTGTAGCTGAGATTCCAAGCTTTAATTGTGGAATATTTCATACGACTGGCTTGTATAATAGCAAAGTTATGAGGTAGGAGGTAGAACTTATTGAATGACCCTCGTATGTCTGGTTAGAGCTAATAAGAGGAAATATGGAAAAGAGAAAAAAAGGGGACAGAAATGGGAAGGGGAGGGGATCTAGGCATAATCCCCGGGATAATGTGATAAAATTAGAAAATAATTATATTTACTTGTGTTAAAAATGCCTCGTAAAAGCCATAGGCATTGCGGGGGCTCAAAGAACTAGTACAGAATCAAAATTGCTATGAACAGCGGAAGCAAATAAAACCACACAAAAAAAAATCCGCGGCCGGGCGGTCCGAAGCCCAATTATTTTTGATAATGGTTAATGAAATGTAGAAGCGCGCAATTTTTTCCCTTTTTTTCTTCTTGAACTTTTGAAAATGATGATGTAAGCCATTTATCAAGAAAAACAACTGACTCCAGGTTCAGTTTCAAATTTTAATTTCATTTTCTGTCTAACCCCCCCCCCCCCCTCCCCCCCCCCCCCCCTCCCCCCCCCCCGTCGTGTCACGCCGTCTCATGTTTAAAAAACTTGAAACCACATTAATTTTCGCATAGCATTCTAATTAATTAATTAATTTTGCATAGCAATTTTCAGGTTTCTTCTGAGAAAAACTTGTGTTTTTGTTTGCCTACTTATGTTAATAATTATAACAACTCCTTGCTTATTCCAGGGAGGTGTCACACCTACCTGCTTATTCCAAGGCCAAGTTATTTGAACATGAAGGGATTTTGTACAGATTTTTCATTATGGCAACCGCAGCTGCTGGCAATCAATCTGGCAATCACATTTTCGCGCTAAAAGGTTATTATGGGATTACCACTTCCGGGTCAATAAACGTGTGGAGTTTTCGCGAGTTATCATCGGTGAAGAAGTTTAGTGTCAAAAATACCTAAAATGCCGCCAAAAAAGACTTCGAAGCCGGGCGCAAAGACAGAGCAAAAGAAGAAGGATAAAGTTATCGAGGTAATATCCGTCCATCAAAATACTTGAACCGATAGAAAAGTAAAAAATAACCCCTAAATATGGTTTAGTTAGGCCTAAAAAACGCACTAAACTAAACACATGTCATGGCATTCATGCATATGTTGTCATATTATTTATAATATTAAACCATGAATGATAACATGCACTAGTAACAGTAACACTAATAGTATAACAGTAAACAGTAACAGTACAGTACCTCTAATGAGTATGAGAGCTATCAATCATGGAATGAGAGCATATTTATAAATAATTAATATGAAACTGAAAGGACATCGCACCGATTTTCGTTTCTAGTTTGCCTATATTATTATTTATGTATATTTTTAGACTTATTTTTTTAGTAGGTCAGGGAGCGTTCATATACTTAAGTGGGGTGGGCAATTCAGGGGGATCAACAAAAATTATACCTCAAAAAGGAGGATCAAACAAATTAAGTTGCCGATTTGGGGATCAATAAAATTACGAATGTAAAAAAAAGCCAAAAAAAAGTGCGCGCCCGATGCCCCACGCTTAAATTATTATCGGGAATTAGTTAAAGCCACCTAAAATATATCCCAATCATGACAAAATTAGTGTAAAGGGACAATTCTGCACGAATAAATTCATAAAAATATAGTCATATGTAAATATAATCAAACATAAAACAAACACTTTACTACTCACAACTTATGTACACTGAGCCAAAAAAGAAACTTATAAAATTTTAACAGATCACCATAGGGTCAGTGCGAATTTCTCTTGTGTCATTGAAGCAAACAATTGGTTATTGACTGCCATTTGAAGCAATACATTGCAGTAATATTGTATCCAAATTTGGTACATTTTCATGCACAGAATTTTGTTTGGTGATCTGTTAAAATTTTATAAGTTACTTTTTTTTTATAAGTTTCTTTTTTGGCTCAGTGTATAATATAAACAAGAAACATGAAGGCTGGCTGCGTCCTTGTTTTTGAACACAACGCGCGCACCTACGGTCCTACGCAGTTCGACTATCTTCAGTTACTTCTGAACTTTTACCGGAAGAAGAAGTGCCTTCAAACATTAACTTTAGTTTTATGAAAAAATAAATATAAAGTAGCAAATTTTGCATGGGCCTCCAATACATTTACTTAAACTTTATAAAGCTTTTATGAAGGCAATCCTCATCATAGGCTATAGCAAAGTAAGTGTAAAGTAGCATTTTTTTCTCGCGCTATGCGCGCCTGTTCAGGTATCAGGACAGAAAACCTACAGCTCTAATCTAAGGGATCACTGCTCCCTTAACCCCCGCCGGGGCTTGACCCCTAGACGCCACCGGAGCCCTTAAACGGGCCCCTGTACCCTATGCCGATTTGGTAGTGCCCCGCCGGGCAACAATCCTTCTGGCTACGCCTATGTTTAAAGGCTGTTGAAAGTTGGGATTTTCAAAATAACTCATAATCTGTTATTACCCCACCAAACCTAACAGAAGTGTGATTTGGCATAGGGGGGATTAAAATAAATTTCAGACCCTGAAAGGGGGGGGGGGGGGCGTCAATAAAAATAAGGGGGGGATCATTTTTTTTTTAATGTCCGGGATTTCAATTTGCCCATCCCCACCAAAGTATTTATGAACGCTCCCTTACTTAGCTTAGCTTACCTGGGTAGGCATGATCATAAAATTTTGAGAATAAAATCATCTATTTGAAAATGGAATACATGGAAACAAAGTACTTTTCTATAAAAAATTGATAGTTCAACCTGATCAACCATGTCTGCAGGCTGAATAATCACAAAGTTATAACCATAAGTAGTTTGCCTCATTATATTGCTAAAAACTGGTCAAGTCATGTCGGATTATCGACGGATATGGAGCCAGTTTTTATCGAGTTTCAATCGGAAGCATTTACCGTTTGACATCAATATGATATATTTTGTGAGATAGACAACATTTTCCGAAAGTGTCGAGTTTCGAGTTATTTCCACACTTTCAAAGTAAGACATTTTCATTCAAGTGTGTTCCCTGCAATGAGGCCTACTTGGTTTTCCATTCAAATCAAGACAAAACTGAGTTCTTTATAGCGTCCTCTGCTCATCACGTCCAGAATCTTCAACATCTTTCTCTCCATCTTCCTGAGCAGGAGGTTTTCCCATCTAAGTCTATCAAAAACCTTGGCGTTATTTTCGATCGCTGCATGAAAATGACTGCTCACGTTACCCATCTCTCCCGCTCCATCAACTGGCAAATTCGTAATCTGAATCGCATCAGGAAGTATCTCGATGTTGACACTTGTCACAACATCGTCCGTGCCCTCATTTTATCTAGGCTTGACTACTGTAATTCCCTCATGAATGGCATAGACAGGAAGGATCTTGCCCGTCTTCAGGTACTGCAGAACAAATGTGCTCGTCTAATCTTAAAACAACCCAAACGTTCTCATGCTTCACCACTCCTTCAGTCTCTTCACTGGCTGCCTGTGTCCCAAAGAATTAAATTCAAGAGTATTGTACAGACCTACAAATCCTTCAATCTCTCTCTTCCCGGCTACATACGTGCCTTTTTTCAAATCCATAGCACTGCTTATGCACTCCGGTCCAGCTCAGTCACATCCTTTGTTGTCCCACGTTCCAACAAAAAGGCGGGTGACAGAGCCTTTTCTATAGCAGCTCCTCGCCTGTGGGATGCATTTCCTGCCAACATCAGAAGTGCTGACAATTTGATCACCTTCAAAAGGCTCCTTAAATCCCACCTTTTTCCATCTTCATGATCATTGTCCTCCTGTGTCGCTTCTTCTCACTTTTTCTTCTTCTTTCTCAGCGCTTTGCATCCATTGGTTAATAAAGCGCTTTATAAATCCTTGTTATTATTATTATATTATTATTATTATTGTTCGGTTAATACTAATTGTAATTGTATTGTAGTTGTGCTCAGCATAAGTGGAAACTTAATTATCAATACCTAACTTAAATACTTAAAAACACAATTATTTCTCTTCTTATCGGCTCTTGATATTGTTGTTCCCTACAGGATAAAACATTTGGGTTGAAGAACAAGAAAGGAAGCAAACAGCAAAATTACATTAAAACTGTACAACATCAAGTGAAGTATGGAAACCAAAAAACAAGCAAGGTAAGATACAGTTGTTGCACAAACATATTTAAGTTAAGCCCCCCCCCCCCAAATAAGATTGCTGCGTAAGGCTGTGATCAGGATCAAGGTATCCGCGACGTCATTATTTTGGGCACATGTATACAATTATTGGGTACCTGAAATTAAGAAGGGGGGGGGGGGCACAATCTTTAACATTTTTAAAGTACAAAAGTATGTTTGGGGAAATTCCTAGCATTAATATAGCTCGTGTGTGAATGTTGAGGCAAGAGTTCCATGTACCCCCTATTGCGGTTTATTCTAAGTGCAAGGGTACATGAGTCTCACTTCCAATTGTGATTTTGTGTGGTTTAGTATTGTTAGTATTATAATAAGTTATCCACAAAATTAATATTACTTTTTTGTTTTTAGAAAGAGGCAGAAACTGAAAAGTACGTAGCAAAGAAAGATGCAAAGAAGAAGGAGCAAGATGAACTGAACATGTTATTTAGGCCAGCCCAGAAGGTATCCAAAGGGGTTGATCCCAAGTCGGTAGTGTGTGCCTTTTTCAAGCAGGGAAGCTGCGGGAAAGGGGCAAAATGTAAATTCTCACATGACTTGACGCTTGAGAGGAAAGCTGAAAAGAAGAATATGTATGCAGATGCACGAGCAGGGGATGAATTGTCTACGGGTAAGAGATAATAATATTTTGTTATTATAATGTTTTAAAGGTATGAATTTCACCCATTTAAATAAACCTTGAAAACAGAAAGTTTCCTATCATCAATCATAACCTGATCCCAAAGGCGTGTTTTGGGGAATAAAACTATCAGGGGAGAAAAACGAGAGATTAAACTGCACCACCGACACCGGGGTTGGACCTGTGTCGCCTGCGTGGCAGTCAGACGCCTATCTAACTGAGCTACGTCTAAGGCAAGCTTTGCATAGTTTAAGCAATGTGTTTTATTTATACTTGCTTGGTAGGACATCCAGCCCTGGTTAAAATATCCTAGATAAAAACTTCATATGATACACCTACTTTGTTCTTTCTATGTTATTTCTTTCTAGATACCATGGATAACTGGGATGAGGATAAACTGAAAGAAGTTGTGGCAAAGAAACATGCAGAAGCCGACAAAACCAAGAATGCTAAAACATCCACAGACATTGTAAGTGGATGCAAGTCGGGCGGGGCTCAGAAAAAAGTTAGGAAATAGTTTTCCTCCTTTTTGGGCAGTGATTCTACTCTTGAATAATAAGAGCCAAGCTTGGGTGTTCCCTTAAGTAAGCTACACAAAGCTACACAAAAATAAGTTAAATTATGTCTGATATTTTTAAGATTAATTACTCCATCGAAACGATTTTTGGCACACATTAATGTATGTGTGCACAGCAATACTAGAACGGGCTATAACTGCGCAGGTGTTGTAATGCTTGAACGAGCACACATTGCATGGAGGAATACCTCAATTCAAAAGTTGCTAAATGTTGTATTGAAGGAGGATGGTTAAATAGCTTGAATCAGGGTCTTTGCTTGAACACCGCACAATTGTTGTGCTGCCTAGATGAGCACACATTAATTGGCGGAATACCTCATTTCAAAAGGTGAAAAATGCGGTGTTCAAGTAAAGACCCTGGTTCAAGACCCTGGTTCAAGCTTCTTAACCATCCTCCTTCAAAACATAATTTAGCAACTTTTGAATTGAGGTATTCCTCCATTCAATGTGTGCTCATTCAAGCATTACAACACCTGCGTAGTTATATAACTTATAGCCTCGCTCTAGTGTTGCTGTGCACACATACATTAATAAATATATGGTGGTTTTATTTTCGCGCAAAATATTTGTACGCTAAAATTATAACACACACACATATTGTTTTTAACATTCATGCAGTGCATCCAGAAGGCCGCCCGCGAAGAAAAAAGAAAAAAATTCGCGAATTGTCTATGATATCAAAATGCGCGAAAATATTGGCTTTTACAGTAACTCATTTTAAACTTAGACATTTTGTCCCCATTTCAGAAAAAATCAATTGAGAGCAAAGGTTTTATAAAAATATTGATGATACTGGGATTTGAACCCAGGACCTGTCATTCCCAAAGCCAATGTCATAACTACTAGACTAGCTAGGCTGTCAGTGACAAAGTAGCGATTCCAATCCTACAAAAGAGATAGGGTAGCTCATCTATGAATCATTGCTAATTCATTGTGACCCTGTTGATGATGGAGCGCCCATCGTTGTCTATTTTGTTATGTTCGATGTGCAAAGATAGACCTGTTGCTTCCTTAATGCAGTCAGTTCAACAGAGTTTTGGTCTGCTAGGACTGTTTACGCATTCCTACGAAAGCTCCTTGAGCTATCACATTTTCTAGGTTGTCACCTTCTTGTCTAGCAATATGAGGTATTGCAGTTTGTTGCACATGTTCTTATTAAACACACAGAAGTTTGGTCCTAAATCTGGTTTCTGACAAATTCATTGATCTTATGCTCTTTCCTCCATGATAACACCACATTTCAAAAGCTAATATCTTCTCTTCCGACTGACCATGTTTCAGTTTCATGTGTTGCAGCCGGAAAGATTAATGCCTTCATAATACATGCTTATTTTGTGGCCTTTGTGATTCCTCTATCCTTCCAAATGGTTGATAGGGCATTTGCAGATGTTTGAGCCATGGCCAGACGGTTATTAATCTCTCTCTATATCATTTGAAGTCATAAAATTGATTTGTTTAATTATGTTGGTTGGGTGCTTTAACATAGTAGGTTTGTATACATAGGGCATGAAGGCCAGCATGGTGCTTTATAAATTATAGTATATACAAAATTATAACACTTAAACAAAAAAAATTGTGCCCTCCTCAGGTTTGCAGACATTTTATCCAAGCCATAGAAGAGTTCAAATATGGTTGGTTCTGGAGCTGCCCTGGTGGTGGCGATAAATGTATGTATATACACGCCTTACCACCAGGATTTGTGTTGAAAAGAGACAAGAAGAAACAAGCCGAGCAGGAAGCTGAACAAGATCAGATCTCACTAGAAGAGTTAATAGAAGATGAGGTAGGTTTACATTCATCTGCAGTGTAATACCACATGGTATAGAGGGAAGTAGTGTGTAGTAAGGTCTAGAGGGGTTGGATGATTGCATGTACTTCCAATTTAGACATAGTGGAGGGAAGTAGACGCAATTGTCCAACATTTTTATGGTGTAGAATTCCTCTCCTTTGGTACTCTCGCGATACTTGTATCGAGCTGACTTTTTGATAATCTTTTTTGAGCACCGTAATAGTGCGCTTTGCTTCTTAAGGGGGCATTAAGAGATGTGTCGGAGGCTGCACCCTCAATTATAATATAAACTGGGATTTATATTTTTTTACAATTGTATTACATGTATGAACTTACACCTGACTCCACTTCTAAAATATCAAGATCCTTTGTACAACAATAGGTGAAAAAGAATTCCACATGTTTTCCCATTCACAATTTGTGTTTGTTGTGCATTCTTTCCATCCAATATATTTTACAACTCCTTCTCCGACAACTCCGTCTCCGACAACTCCTTCTCCGACAACTCCTCGAAACAACTAGCGTCTACTCTGTGTCGACCATTGTTAGCAACT
Source organism: Ophiura sarsii (assembly GCA_035610835.1). NCBI lineage: Eukaryota > Metazoa > Echinodermata > Ophiuroidea > Amphilepidida > Ophiuridae > Ophiura > Ophiura sarsii. Next base: position 62,182,236 of record CM069459.1, read on the forward strand.
ACCATACGAAAAATCATGCTCGTCCCCTAGAATGTGAAGTTATATGTTTTGATCTGTTACATTTAGGGATGATAAGGGGTGAGTTTGAAGGGAGGAATTTTCCCCCTTGTCTCTGAATTACAACATGAATGCGGGGAAATAGTAGAAATGTGTGCAATTGATCAATAAAATGCACTAAGCAGTAATTTGCTATTGAATATGAGGTTTAGACAAATCAGATCACACTATACTCTGTCCCATATCCCTATCAGTCCAATAAAACTAGTTTAAATCCAAGCCTAGGCGATGAGAAAATACCCTCCTCTACAAACCATTAGTTGAAAGCCATTTGTTCTGAATTTTTGATTTAAAAAAAAAAAAAAATACAAATTGTTGATTTTTTGATATTTTTCTATAAATGTTTGATTTTTTTTAATTAAAAAAATAATTGAAATTCACCAAAATGTTTCACTTCACAGAGAGCGAGGCTGAGTTCTAAGAACTTAACCAAGATAACTCTGGACACTTTTAACACATGGAAGTTCAAGAAAATCAAAGAGAAGAAGAAAAAATACTCCGCTGACCAGAATAAGAAGAAAACTGAATTGCAGGAAGGCAAATCTCTAGGGGTAAGTGCTTGAAGGAAGGCAAATCTCTAGGGGTAAGTGCTTGAAGGAAGGCAAATCTCTAGGGGTAAGTGGTGCTTACAACACTTTATATGATCAGGGGTATATATCACAAATGATGAGAGGCTTTGTGCATGTGATGAGAAACCTTGACTTTTGACATATAATCTAATTTGATTTTATATGATCTGATTGTTTTGTAACCACCTCATCTGATCTATGGTGTAACTATAAGGTGCTCCAGTATCATGGAACAGCAGCATTCATTTTACCTTAAAATGCCTACCTCCTAACTCAAATACCTCCTTACCAGCATATTATTGGGGCACCCTGATAACCACCAGGGCACTATAATCAGTTCAATCATTTCTTAATAATTAAAAATAAATTCCATCAGTTCTATGCACTTATTGTGCGTAACTGCAACAGCTGTATAGCGCAAGTGCGCCCAATGCTATGGAAACTAGTGCTTCATTTTACTGCGCATTGTTCATTCAACATGCAGATAATGGGAGCGTGACGCTCGGATCAAGAAATTAACCATCTGATCCAATCATATTTAACTTTATCTTACCTAATCCAATCCAGTCCAGCAATCTTATCTAATCTAATCTTATCTCCTCCCCAGGTAACTGGTCGTGAGTTATTCGCCTTCCGACCTGAAATGATTGATGGGGATGACATGGAAGCGGATGATGACGGCACAACATACGTCAGAGAAAACCACAATGATACGGTAAGGCACTACATACGTCAGAGAAAACCACAATGATACGGTAAGGCACTACATACGTCAGAGAAAACCACAATGATACGGTAAGGCACTACATACGTCAGAGAAAACCACAATGATACGGTAAGGCACTACATACGTCAGAGAAAACCACAATGATACGGTAAGGCACTACATACGTCAGAGAAAACCACAATGATACGGTAAGGCACTACATACGTCAGAGAAAACCACAATGATACGGTAAGGCACTACATACGTCAGAGAAAACCACAATGATACGGTAAGGCACTACATACGTCAGAGAAAACCACAATGATACGGTAATCAACCAGACACATTAATCTCATTCAATTCCAATCACTAGTTTCAAATTTTGATCTTAATTTAAAAGAACATATGAAAACGTTTGGGTCACTGAACAGTTCTTGTTTTATTTAGTAAAAAATGTTCTGTGGAGAATGACGTGAAAACCACGTCTTTTTTTACATCCATCTTCATTCTGCTAAAAGTACCACACATTTTGCCTAGTTTGACTAGTATAATACGAGAAAGACTATGTTCCTTCTAGTAAAGCCAACAAACTACAATTTTATTATGATTTACCATTGCAAATGATTTTTTAAAGTAGTCAAATTACTGTTATTTTCAGCTCATCCTCTGTGAACAAGCAACGGTTTTGGCGACAGAGCTGTATTACCGTTAAAAAAATTGGCATACCGCCCTCTTCTAATTGTTAGTTTGAGAGAGTGAATTTTCTATGTAAATTTATCTTTCTAACCATATATGACTCGTTTTGATTGGTCAATGTTACCCCACGCAAATTCATGATGTAAGACCAATACATCCTTGGCCAAGTTAATTTATTTGGCGAGATTTTTCAGTTCATGAACCTGTGCCGCGTAGTCTTTGTCACGGTCCACGCACATGATACAACGTGCAGTAGTGGAACAATACGAGCTGCACAGACTGCACGTGAGACTAAACACTGTAGTGGCCTTTGTGCAAATAACCTCTACACAGAGATACGGGACAGTACTAATAGCATGCATTGTCTCATGTGTGCATAGTGCATGACTGATGCATTTTCTTCAATTCCAATAGGGTCCCTATAGCCCAAAACATTTTGATATGATCAATGATTTTACTTGGAAGTTAGTGTTTCTACCCAAAAGATTCCTGGTGGAAAGTAGAATAAAATACAATAGTGGCTGTGAGTACAAAAGTTCCATCAGGTCATCGACTGGAGCCTGCAGGTTCTGTTTGTCCTAATGTTTCACTTTGAAAAGGCAGTGAGGAGATCATATATCAAATTGTCTGATGAAGTGTTGAGTATGAAACATATTTAATTCACGCAAGTTTGTCTGAGTCCATATTATTTATTCATTTCACTTATTACTTTGCACGTATCATTTGCTTGATCCTCACGTGTATTATCATAAATTGTTAACCCTTACCCCCCTGAGTGCTAAAAAATGCTAATCCTAAGTCCCTCTCCAAACGCATGCGCCGTCCGTTTTCGATGACGTAGTCAACTGAGTCTATATAGTGAGCGCAGTATACTGCGCGAATGTGTAGCTGAGGGCCGTGGCTTAGTGGTTGGGACGTGGGGCTTGAGAACGGAGGGTCCCCGGATCGAATCCCGGCAGGTTCCTGGAGATTTAGTTGTCGTTTTTTCCTAGAAAATTGTGATCCCGGTCAAAAACCCTAAACCGGGGTTAGGGTTATGGTAACATTTTTGTTTTGTTTTTGTGTGTTCTATTAACCCTAACCCCCCTGAGTGCTAAAAAATGCTAATCCTAAATCCCTTTCCAAACACATGCGCCGTCTTCAAATATTTCTCTCATTTTCATAATTGTATGTTATTGTTTGCATGTCCAGGAGGAGACTAGCGGTATAGTTAATGTGACACTTGAAGGCCTTGCAGCTGCCGCAAGAGAGGCAGACAACTCCGGTACGGTATCAACTAGCGCAAATCGAGAAGGGGGAACTAGTAAATCGGCGACGAAAGAAGGAGCTCAAAGGTCAGCAGATAACCCTGCTGGGTGTCCCACAGATAATGGTGAGTAAGGCCAAATAAAAATAAAACTAGTTTCTCATCCTTTTTATTTCATTGTTCTGGGTGTTGGTTAACACAGAACCTGCTTTAAAATACTCATTGGACTAAACCTGTAACCAACATGTCAGCTTTTTAAATATTTTTAACAAAAAAGTTATGGAAGAATTAAAGGGGGGAAAAGAACATTACTGAATTTCTGAAAAGGTTACGCGAGGGGACGAGAACCTGTTTTTTTAATTGACCTAAATAAAAATATGTTATGGAGTTTTACCGTGATAAAGGGCACTGGGTTTATTTCCTCATTGAAAATTATGGTGTAACATATATGAACTGTAACAAAATTATCCACATTATTTTTTTTTTTAAATAATGAGTATAGAGGACGATATGTGCATGAATGCTATAGAGAAAGAGCAACATAAGCAACATTAACCCATGAAAATTGTGTAACATTTGACCTTTTTCAGTTCAGAATTGTCGTATTTGATTTACTCAAATATCGCGACAGATTCATCCCTGCGCATATTTTGTACTGTGTTAGTTTCCTCTTTTGTGGACCAGCACCGGTTTGTGCTAGCAATTCACATGACATCGAAGGAAAAACAAACAGCGTTTGTTGACTTGCGTAATTTCCTGCCTAAACACCACTACTGTTAGTAAAAGTTGTGCCTAAGAAAGTAACATATAATAGCTCAGAATTCGGTCAAAAAAACATATCATACTTATTTTATAATTGAGTTTAGGGTTAAAAATTCGTCACTCTCGACGCCTTTTTACGTGTAGCAAATAAATAATGGTAAATTAAATTTGAGATTCGTGAAATTAAGTTTCCGCGAAACTAGTGATGATTAGCAATTGCGAAAAAACTATGCCACAAAATTAACTTGTTTTACAGTATGGCATAGTTTTTGAAAAATGAAACAAAAACAAGTCAGTAGGCATTATTATGATGACACTTTTCATTTAATTGCAAGTCAAATCTTATCCTTTGTATAAAAGCTGCCCATGTACAGCCTGTATATAATATTCTTTCATTTGTTGTTTCAGGTGAATCAGAAAAACTGGATCTAGCGGCAGCAGTAGCGCCCTCAAGCGAGAATGATCTTGTAAACGGTATTGAAGTCAACGAAAGTTTATTTGACGGAGAAGTAGAAGTAGACGAGAATTTATTTGACGCCGAGCTTGAAGGCCTTGACGAAGACCTCGAAAATATAGACCTAGAATAACGTTGGCGGGATGGCTGGTCTGAGGATTATTGAAATGATTGAACTAAGTTTGTATTTGTCTGCTTATAAATATACCAAGCATATGTCTTAGATATTGAGTTGGTGTTGCCATTTACCTATACAAGCGGTGTTACCAATTTAGTTATTAAGGAGCCCAATTGGAGTTCTTTGAAGACAATAATTGCTTTAGAAAGACACCATTTGCAGGTTGGGTTACTGTAAAGCATGAAATATTCGTGTGCATCAACATTTCGCGAATTTCGTGAGTGCAGCTGACTTGCGAAATGTTCATGCATGCGAATGTTTTGCTTTTTAATGTCTTGTAATAACTACTCAAAACATTCGCGAAATGTTCATGCCGCAAAAAACGCCGAAGTCGGTGATTAGCGAAATTTTAATGCCGTGAACATTTCATGCTTTACAGTAATTTTGACACAAATGCCGGGTGATGGGGGTGAGTTGCAACATGAGCTTAGTTGGAACATGATTTGTTTGAGGCATCAATTTATGATACACTCCCATCCTAGTACACGTTTTAGAAGCTGCCTATAGACTAGTGGATGGCAGCTAATAACTGACTCAGTGCGCTAGTACTTTATTAATTTATAATATCCTTCAAATAAATCTCAATGTTTCAAACACCTTGTGTTCCAACTTACCCCAATCTCCCCTATGAGAAGTATATTGGACAATTCTTCATCCTATCTAAAATACAAATTGATTTGAGTGAGTATTGCATGGGTTTGTTTGTGTGATTACTTACACCAGCCCATTAGAATCAAGCAACTGGGTCCATATGCACAAAAGAGTTAGACCGGGTCTAAAGTTAGACCTGGTCTAAATAAGTGAAATTTATTCATGCTTCGAAAGCTGGTTTCCTCTGCATCTTAATGAGATATGTTGTGCTATTTTTGAACTTTGCATCCAAATCTTTACAATTTGTTAGATAATATGAGAAGGAAATGTAATTAAAGGTGTGCACTTTACAAAAGTAAAATCCACTTAGACCAGGTCTAACTATAGACCCAGTCTAACTTCTTATGCATATGGACCTAGATGTCTAGATGGTACTTGAGATGGGATGGATGGGTTAAAATGAACAAAATGTGACTTTAGTTTTGCTGGTTTTCAACCCTCAATTACAGTGATACTAGCAGCATAATGTAACATATTTTACAACAGACTATTTCAATTAAGATTTCTTTTGTGGGTTTACTATGGATTTTGTTTTGTTCATTCAACTCTCAGGGGAAGCAGGGAATACTGGTAGGGTACAATTAATTGTATTGAAATATTCAGTTGATTTAAATGATATTGCGTGTAATATATTATTATTAAGGGCATTGCTAGTTATCTACCATATCAAGATATCCGCAAAAGGAACTCCAGAAGGAGATTTAACATTCACCAGCAGCTTGTCAATCAGTAATCTCCTCAAACTTGTTTTTCTAAGATGTGATGGGATTAAAGAATAATGGTTATTTGCAGTCAGTGCCAAACCTACAAATGTATGCATATATCCTAAACAGTTTATATCAAAGAGTAAAAGTAAGGCCAAACAAAAAAAACAAGTTTGTTTACAAAAGTGCGAGCATTTTACTGAGTTGCTTCATTCTTGCGCATTTAATTTTTTTTATAGAAAAAAAGGGAGAAAATATTGTTAGGGCGCCATCTTTTGTCGGAATTGTGTCCAATATCAACATGTTTCAAGATGGCGATTGGCCACATACGGCAAACACAAATATGATAATCCGCGGCGAGTAACACATTTTAGCGAGCATAAAGAGTAACAAAAATGCACAGATTTGACTAAATAAAACCATTTCAAGTGAATCCCCACTATGAATTTGAGCAACAACAACAAAATTTCGCATTTGACATTTCAGGCTTGCTACTGGAAACAAACTTGTTTTTTTGCCTAATGTAAAGTTTTTATAGTCACCGTCAAAATGGTATGGACGAAATTCAAGCTATTTCACGCTTGCACAATTTATTGTTGTTTGCGGAGCTGTATTCAAATGCATGAAATATGCGAACAAAATTATGCATGCATGCTTGTGACGATTTCACGATTGACCACCAATCATGACGCTCGGTTATTTTTGAAAGCGTTCAGTACACACTTCTGGATTTACGGTCATCGTACGCACACTTGCAAATACCCATGCATTGGTGGAATATGTCCATAGCATTATGACACTGACTACAATTTTGCCACTAAAAATTGAAATCCAAATGTTTCAATTTTCATATACAACAAAACTGGTAAATTAGCAAATCTGTTCATTGTATATTTTGATGCTCCTGTGTGGAGCCGCAGTGCTTGTCATTACTCACATTTATCGTGTATTTCTTTAGCCCACCAGTTTAATGTAAATGTTACACTACTATAGAATGAGCATCACTCTTAACACTTTCCACGCGGCTATTGGTTTCACCATATACAAAACAGATATTTCAGAAACCTTTCCCAAATTTCAAGGTCTATATAAAGGCTAACTTTACCAATAATAAGCATGTTTGTACTTATTTCAATTCATATCTCATGGTGATTCCAAATATGGTAATGAAATCCAATAATTTTGACATTTTTGAAACATTTTGTGACATTTTGGAATGTCGTCTGCAGAAGCCTGCCGCGTGGAAAGTGTTAAGACTCTTATTGTGTGTCTTATGTCATTCACTCACATTTCCACGCGGCCGGCTATTAGTTTTACCATAATTATACAAAACATATTTTTCAGAAATCTTTCCCAACTTTCGAAGTCTTATCTCAATAATTACCGAACCAATACGAGGCATATTTGTACTTAGTTTAATGCATTTCTCGTGCTGATTACAAAAATGGTGATGAAATTCAATAATTTGTGAAATTTGGCAACTGGTCTGCCGCATGGAAAGTGTCAACATCAATTGTGTACATGTAGGGAGAAATATGAGGTCAAATTTATTGTTAGTCAGCTTTTAGGTTTAGATGATTTTCAAAGGGTTGCCATAAGGACGAAAGCTCACATTTGATATGGCTATTTGACACTCATTGGCTGATGTCTGGTTTAATAACTTGGTGGTGTCTTGAAATCTTTAACTACAGTAAACAAATCCATCAAAGGTATGATAGGCCTTGCAAATTATTGTCTTGTTCACAAAAATCAGCCAACTTGTTTGGGATGTGATCAAACAGCCATATTGAAGATATACTCTATTTGGCTTCCTCTGGACAGTATAACGTAACTTAACAAGCGCAGCTTTTACGCACGCGTATGTATCTTCCGCCTTTCAACGCTCCTGTGTATGCGCCAGCGTCGCGATTAGGCATGCGTGAATATGTTCTGCAATTAGTAGAATATGTGGTTACGTCACTGTCTCGTGATGGCCAAATAGACTAAGTTGGGGTATGCCTACTGGTTGCTCTAAATGCTTATGTATGAGAGGTTAATGAGCATAATGTAACTTTGCTGATAAATCTCATTATTTCTTTGTATATTTAATCCTATAAATAACCATTAATGCATTATCATGTACATGAAATAGGAAATAAAATATAACAATGTTACTTTACACAGAGTTGTTATAGTTGATTTATTTCAGGAAAAGAAAGGCAATTGTTTTGTCTCAGTTTCTTTAGAAGGCCTAAATCAAACCTTGTGTTACAAGTGTCTGTAGTGTTTACCACATGTCGCTTCATTGCAAGACCCACCTACGGATACTTTGAGCGCACGTACACAGATGGAATGTGAACTTCCACATTGTTGCATCGTATGGTATCCATTACTATTTTGTGAAATGTTGTTCTTGCCTCATGAAATACAGAAGGTATGCTTAGATGCCTTATTTACATAATTGAATCATAAATGCACATACTATTGCGTTGCACACAAAAAAGCATAAATGTACGTACTATTGTGTTGCACTCAAAATAGTTTAATCAGTTCCAAATTGGCGAGAAATATTCAGTTTTGATCTCTCCACATGCAAAAGTATTCCAATATACATGCACGATTATGGCCACAAGCACATTTTTGGGCAGCACTTCACACGCGTCACGCATATGATGCACAATGCGCCTACACCCTTCTGTAATAATTCGCTGCTGTAAGGGGGCAGAGGCTCACCAATTTGGAACTGATCAAACTTAAAAGGCGTTAATGCAATAATCTTGCAAGGAGATCCTATGCTATGAACATAAAGGGTCAACAAAAAAGTAAGCCCCCCCCCCCTAAAATCAGTTCACGTTTGTTAGCATAACTCCACACACAATTAAACATTTTGAAAGATTCAAATGTATGAAAAGGAAAAACGTGGCTACCCATAGAAAGTTTTTCCCTTTTCAAAATCATTATTACCAAAATGATGTTTTCAGAAAATGTGGCACTTTTCAAGATCCTATAATACAAGAAAATCATTTTAATTACAAGAAAGTCTCTTCAACTTTCTTTAGCAGGTATTTATTTGAAATAATCAAAATACAATATTTTTGTTATGCATAACTAGCCAATAGTGTCCACCATTCACGTCAATAACTTGCATATATCTCATCCCGTCCGCAACTTGTATCCCGCAGGATCACAACTTTATTATGTCTTGGCGCCCTCAACGGAATGAAGTGCAATAACACTGACAAAATAGTTTAAGAATGTAGGATATCCCATATTTATTCTGCCCGCCCACGACAAAAGGAAGTATGGGACACTTTAATGTTTTGAGATATGGTAAAATAACCATTTTTGAAGATATTTCCATATTTCTTTAAGCAATTAGTTACATTTTTTAAATATTAATGTTATTTAATGTCTCTCTGGTGCAGAAAATGTTTTTTAAAAAATGAGGGAAATGATATATTTATGTTATTAAATTGTTTAAATTAACCAATATTATGTGTCCCATACTTCCTTTTGTGGTGGGATTTTGTTAATTGCCCTATCTCTTTACTGTACAAAATCAAAGGAAGCAAGTCCTCTTTACATGATTTTCGTACTTTTGGGGTGTTTCAGGTTCCACAGTGATTTTAACGTGAATGTATATGTCTAACTAAAAAGTGTATTTTGATTAGAGTGTTTTGACATACATTTGTTTATGAATATCATTTCAGCGGTGTCAAAATATAAACACTTATGGTCCTGGGACACAAGTTGCAGATGGGATAAGATATATGCTCAATAACTTCCCTGCATCGTTGAAAAGTGCCACTTTTTGGAAAACCTCATCTTGGGGAAAAGTAAACATGGTATTGAAAAGAAGAAACTTTGCGTGGGTAGCCAAGCGTTTTCTCTTTTCATAAGCGTTTCAATCTCTAGAAACGCGTAATTGTGTGTGGAGTTTTGGTAACAATTGAACTTATATAGAATCTAGAAAAGTGTCACCTTTTCTGTAAACATCATGTTGGGGAAATGTGACCATTTTGGGCGTAATAAGTAAGTAATAATGATATTGAAAAGAGAAAACTTTCTATGGGTAGCCAAGTGTTTTTCCTTTCCATAAGAGTTTATCTCTGAAAACGTTAAATTACGGGTTGAATTATGCAAACAAATGTTATCTGATTTTAGGGGGGGGGGGGGGGGGGGGGGGGGGGGTGGGGACTTACTTTGTTTGAACCCTTTTTGATCTTGGAACTGAAGCAACAATTTAAATGTCTTTAGAAGAAAAATACAGGTTCAATCAATCCTGGGCCCATACATCTGTACCGAATTATGATCAGTGGTTTATAACAAAGTAAGCAAGAGCCAGTTGAAAATAAATAAGAATACAACCAAAATTGTAAAGGTGTTTCAATAATTTTATTTTATCAAAAATAACATAGAAACCAGAATCAGTACATCAGCACATTCTCAATGATATAAAATTCAACATTGTGACCAATCACACCAAAAAGTGTGTGTCATAAATGAAAACAATCTCTTAACTCTAACTACCCTGGCGTGTTTTTGTGAAATAAACTATCCAGGGGAGAAAAACGGGTCAAACTTTAAGAGGGAAACCAGTCTATGCATCACCAGGGATTGACTTATTTCTAAGTGATTGATCAGCATTATGTTCCACTGCCTAATCACTTGTATACCGGTGATTTAGCTATTGGTCGGTCATACAGTCTCCAATTCCTAGATTAGGCAGGCCAGTGGTCATGCCCTAAAGTACTGTTTTGATGTAAATCCCATGGCCTTGCATACATCAACAATGACAGACATAACCTCTGTGTCTTTGGTCTGTAAGAAAGCAGTGGAACATAATGAACACATCATTGGTTGTTAATTACTACATTTTATATAATTGTATGTAAAATACTGATCCATCCACCGCTTTGTTTATATTTTGATGTACTGGTCACAACTAGGAATTTACCACCAATTGAATCCGTTTAGAGCAGTTATAAGATTTAAACATTTGCCGAAGAATAGTACCAAAAACATTGCTTTAAATACATCAGTTTGCAAACAAAATTATTGTGTTAGGAAGTTAGGGTCATTATCATTTGGAAACATTATTCAAGTAGTCGGAAAGAGAACATTGCTTCAAATACAAGATATGACCTTATTCAGAATAAAAAAGATATTGATATCTAAAATAATATTTCAGATTTATATCATGAAGGTAAAAGCATAAAGCTGTTGAATTATTTAATTTGCAACAACAATAATGGTAGCTTATGAAGTATCTTTCCCACATGTATCAATGCACTGTACTATACAATAAATAAAAGCAAGGAAGAAAATATTTATATTAACAAAAGACGGATTGAAGAGGCAAGTTTTAGAATGGCATTATGTCTCATTTTGCCATAAGATGTTATTTATAGGCAGCAATATATGGATATACTCATATGATAGTCTACTATTTCCCTAATGTCATTCCAAGTGTCACATTTAAATTTCACAAAAATACAGAAAATATTGATGAAAACAAAAATCAGCAAGACCAGGATTCGAACCCCTACCGATGCTAATGCTTTGACGAGAGCGTGCCATCTGTTAGGCCAGAGTCGCTGAGTGACATTTGATTGACGCTTTAAATATAAAATTATACAAAACTATTATACAATACCGGATGCGACTTGAAGAATATCCTGAATATTCATACAGTTCTCGCGTCATATTGATTACTGAATCGCATGTCATAACTGTTTTAGATGGTGCTATTTATGACCTTATTCTCATTGAATGCGCAGATATGGAGATTTCAGGGTAGACTACGTAATATATATCTAGCTTTATTCTGTGAATAATAGAGTATCAAATATTTGGCGTTCTAAATGTCTTTTGACTTGACAATATAACACTATTAATTATAATGTGTATATATCCTTCCCATGGTGTCCAAATACTACGATATGATACAGTTATTGATATAGAGGGCGCTAAAGTCAGGGTATCACTCAGAGTAGACTTATTATATGGGTATATCTACTGCTGCTTATTTATTCATCAAATATTTGACAACCGGTACCAAGGTAATGTTTGACATTCTAATCCAGGCATATAGAAAAATAGAATTCCCTTCCTCCCTCACCTACCCCAACTATAAAACCCTCAGCCTCAACATTACAACTAGCTCTTTCACATTAACAAAAGGATAGAAAAGACTACAAAATCCTCCCTATGAAAATCCTGCAGGTTTTAGACAGTACATATATATAGCGCTAGAGTGATACATATTAACAATGTGTTTCCTAAACCTTAACACTTTCCATGCAGCTATTGGTTTTACCATAATATACAAAACAGATTTTTCAGAAACCTTTCCCAACTTTCAAAGTCTATCTCAAGGATTACTGAACCAATATGAGGCATGTTTGTACTATATTTCAATGCATTTCTCATGGTGATTCCAAATAATTAAGGTAATGCAATTCAATAATGTTAACATTTTTGGAATATTTTGTGAACTTTTGGAATGTTGTCTGCAGACGGCTGCTACATGGAAAGTGTTAATCAAAAACAATAGTGTCGATATATTCCACTCAAGCCTTAATGAGTTTTTGTAAAGATTCATATTTAGCAATGGGAGAATATATTGATATCACCAGGAACATAATGAGCAATCAGTTTACATTATAATTATGTTGCATTATTTGTGTTATAAATGATGACAGATATTCACATTCAAGCAATACATGATTATAGGTCAGTAAATGTTATGTGTTGTTTCATGAGATTTAGACAAATCAAGGCACACACGCTGATGTTGATGTGTAAATAATGGCACGACCCCACAGGGGGAGTGCTTTTGTGAGCGTATCAAAATATGCGCAAGTTTCAGAGAAACAAAGCATACCCCATGTATTGACCTAATTCATACACGACTACAAATCAAAATTCACAATTGGAGCATAATGTTGATTTATGTAATAACTAATAAAAACATGTTAACAAGTTTGCTAACACCCGCAGTGAAAATAGGCGAACCCACGATGCCTGAACAATGAATCAAAACAAAGTGTGTGATGCACGCAATGAACGGCGTACACGCATTGAACGGCGTACACGCGGCGTGCATTAGACACTTTCAATGCACTCCACATATTTTAGTTTCTTGCTTTCTGATTGGTTCGGCACTACTATGAGTGTATGAATGATAGACGTATCATTTATGCGCTAATGCTGGAATTTGCCTTTGATTGTGTTAGAGCATACAACAACATATATTACAATCACACGCCTGATAGCAAAGAACACTAAAATACACTCTGATGTCATAGTCATATGGGATGACGTATTGTTGACATGTTATCGATAGCCATGCTAACAATTAATTTCATTACACACTTAATATAAAAATATGGTTTTGAAACAAAAGAAACAAAGAAACGCATTGGCATCATAGGTAACATTGGCAGTTTCATATGAAATACCGTAGTGAAAACGATAAGATAATTCTAACATAAAAGTATATTATAAATATCAAAATATTGAGGGCTCATAAACAAAAGGCCTCATCTCCAATTTTTTCAAAAATGAGATTTTGGTATCAAAATGTTCAGAAAGAAATTCTCTTTCCCGTAACACACAGCCTATCTCCATAACACAACCCCTTTCAAAGTTATAGCCAGCATCACAAGGCCTCATCTCTATCTCCCTAATGTATTCAAAATTCTTCAATAGGCTTTTTTTCAAAATGGTCAAAATGGAGATAAGGCCTTTGTTTCTGAGCCCTTGATATGTTAAAAAGTATAACAAAGAAACACATTGGCATTGGCAACATAGGTAACATTGGCAGTTTATAATAATTATTCATATAGAAAAATTGGATGGCCTATTTTTGTTTAAAGTATATTCTCATCGCACCCATACCAAATAAATAATCAACTGCACGCTAACACAAGGCACTGTTTGGAACTTGCTACATCAGCTCATCGGCCATTTCTATATCCACTAATCACCATGATACATATCGAGGGCTCCAACACAAGGCCTCATCTCCTTTTTTTCAAAAATAAGATTTTGGTATCAAAATGTTCAGAAAGAAATTCTCTTTCCAGTAACACAGCCTTATCTCCATAACACAAGCCCTTTCAAAGTTATAGCCAGTATCACAAGCCTCATCCCTATCCCCCAATGTGTTTATAAATCTTCAATAGTTTTTTTCTCAAAACGGTCAAAATGGAGATAAGGCCTTGTGTTTCTGAGCCCTTGATATGAGCTAGTATATTCTGACCCCTATGAAAATAATGAATATATACATGATAAGTAAAGAAATGCTAACAATAACATAGTGTCTTGTTTGATACTCATGTCAGTCATTTCCAAATTCACTTTAATGCGTTAATTAATACCAACAAAAATATAGACAGTTATAAATATCATGATCTACTATTTCAATAACATAGTGCAATATTTGGGAATCATATTAAGTAGGCTCAGCCATTCCCTTAATTTGTATTTATATTATGATATGTCTCAGGATTTCCCTTACAACGAGAATGTAGTGAAAATATAAATATCATAATTCATTAAATGCTAACATGGTGTTGGACTCATGCTATATCCCTTCAGCCAATTCCAAATTCATCAGTTTCTTAGATGACTTCATTCTTAAACTACAAACTAGTGAAAATACACTTTAATTTAATATAAATATCAGTTTATACTACATCTAGTATGTAAAAAAGTTGATTGAGTGCCATTATACGTGTAAAGTTTTCCCAAATTATTTTTCAGATTTATCAGTTTAAATTGTGCTGTAATTGAATAAACACTTTAAAAGGTGTTGTATATTATGTGAAAAAGGTTGTTTTTGTTGTTGTAAAACTTCACCTCTTTAAAAGTACATGAGGAAATAACAAAACCAACTGTGAGTAGTATTCGGTGCAAATAGATAAATAAACTGGTTTGTCATAAATTGATCCGATCATGAATGTACCTTATTTCTGAATAAAAACAAATATTCATGATACAAGGCCAAAAAAACCCAATGTTTGTCTCAGAAAAAAGGCTATGCAAAATGTGAGTTATTTCTTTTAATTATTTTTTAAAACATGAGACGGTCTCTGTGAAGCAAGAAAATGAAGCTGGTATGTTTTTTCACATTTAAATACTGTTTTAACCTCAACCAGCCAGCACGGGGGAGGGGGACAAAGTATGATTTTTTTATCCAACAAATTGCCACGAAATCCACAGGATTCCCCAAGCACTGAGCAAACCTGCCAATGCTTGCCCGGGCAGTGATTTTGTACCCACATATCAGCTTGGACCATCACTTCATTGAATCGATGCTGTAGCTTCCGTGTGGACATAGTTTTTGGCCGTAGTGAATTGTAGTGTCTAGAAAGGTTAGGGTTAATATTGGGAAAAACATTCCATACAGTCACAACTTAGACCATCATTTTCAAAAGAAAAAAAGTTATGCGGTAAAATGTGAATTTTAAAAGCTACGCGTGCGGTCTTCTGAGACAAACTTGGTTTTTTATTCGGTCTAAGTATGGGACATAAATGTAACGTGGTCAAGTCAAATAAGTCTGGAATATTTATTTTTAGACGGACCTCTGTAATGGATAGACATTATCATGATTTCTATTATTTTGAAACCCTTCAATTACTCACATCTCTGGAATTAATTGTCCATTTATGTCTTCTGCAAATTGTGGTTTCGAAAATACAAAATACAATCAAGTATTAAACTAAAAGTTAGACATTTTTTGACTTCCAACTCATTTTTGGTTGATCGCATCCTAAATGAGATTGCCATTTATTTGGTTTAGCATTTGTATGGTATATAGATGCAGCTCTGTTCCATTCTTTACTACTTTCTGACCTAGACAGAATGCAACGCATGAATACAGACAACTTGTTGTTCACCTTTCACACACAACAACTTGGATCCTTAGTGCACCATGCATATGATAATAATTATTGTCATTTAGGCAACGGGGAAAAACCCTGTTCAACTACAGGCCTGTCCGACCTATTTTTGAATTTTGTGTGTGAAAATTCTTGAATTTGATATTGTTGTTGAAAATTTCAAAAAAATTGTTGAAAAGTCACCAACATATTCACTAGAATATTGGAACAAAATAAAAAAATAAAAACTCCACCTGACAGACGACCCTACCTGAGAGGTTCGCTTGCCTGTAGAACAGGGTTATTTTCCACCGCCTTATTGTGAAAATATAGTCCCTACAACCACACACTAATATTCAACATAGTGGCACAGCCAAGTTGATTGGAGGGTGGCCGGGAGGATATACGGTACGATAACTCTTGACATTATTTTTACTTGATTTCCCTTCATTTTGTAATCAGTCCCACAGATTTGCCAGCAATACTATGATTTACCAACAGACTATTAATTAAGACTGGGGATGGGCAGCCCCCCCCCCCCCCCCCTCCACACTTGGCTACACCACAGCCAACAAGACCAGGCTTGTTTGCATTGTATCAGTACACAATCTGATGATCACCAAGCAATTTGGACAAATGTGTGTCCTTTATATGGGCATCAACATGTGATAAAGCACATCAAAAAAAAAGGGGGAGGGGGCTTTGCAGGTTAAGTCAATATTGAGTTTATTATGTGTGCTTTCAGAGTATTTTCTTAAGCTTTAAAATGACACAAAATCTATCAAAATTGATCAAGGCATTCACATTTTATGAGTGAAAATGACTTATTATTTTCTTTATTTGTTTCTGTCAGTTTTCATTGATATCTATAAAAAACAACAACGCAAAGCCCCCCCTCCCTTTTGATGTGCTGCATCACGTGCATATGTGACCTGCTTCCACAAAATGAGCGTAAATTTGAGGCGAAGATGTTGCTGAATTGAGGCAGCATAGCATGTTATTGATTTGCCGTATAAATTGTTGTTGGTATGCATGGACCCATGGTCCCTTCTATTGTAGGAGAATTCTAAAATAGCAGTATGTATTGTTATTTTAAGAGTATGACCAGCCATGCCAGGCTATTTATTTTATAATCCCGCTATAAATAAAAGGGCTTGGTCCATACTAACAACAAACGGCAAAAATCAATAACATGCTATCCTAGCTCAATTCAGCAACATCTTCGCCACAACTTTACGCTCATTTTGTGGGAGCAGGTCACATATGTAATGATCATATTGTGTAACTTTAGAAACAAATCATTTTATATTTCTAGAAGGCATTGCACAGTAACACACTTGTATAATGACAGTGTATTGACTGCATCCTCTGCCACACAGCTGTACAGTAACACACTTGTATAATGACAGTTTATTGACTGCATCCTCTGCCACACAGCTGTACGGTCATCATTCTTTACTCTCTCCATAGCAGCAACCAAACAACATAGAGGGACTACTTGATGATAGAGTAAATCCTCCAGTTATGCAACATAATTGTACGGTTGCGACACTGCATTCCATTGCTTAGAAGCACAAATAGAGGGCTTGGAAGGTTCAGTCTAATAAATATTCCCCATCCACCATCACAAGCATTGGAAAAATATATACACATGTATTAAGCACTGCTACCCTGGATACCTGTCTTCATTTCTGAGGTCAAAGTTCATCCTTCACTTGTGCAGCCTGTAATGAGAGACAACACATTATTCAAGGTTAGTAGCAGCTATTATGTGCATGTACTCTCTGAATGAAAATATGTCAAAAAGAAAATGCCATGAATCATGGGCTAAAATGAAAAGGAATTAGGATGCTGTTTTTATGTGCTCAACTTTGTCTATGCCCTACAGTGTACATATTGCTTATATTTACCGTGTTACCGAGCATTTTCATTATGATCGGTTAGATATTACGTGTAAAGTGATTACATTGTGCCTGTGTTAAGAGTTGCTTGAAATCAACACTATTTCGTTACGGGTCACGGAACACATATTGAGTGCTTGGAGCGCAGATGTCTTAAAGGTAGATGTTCCGATTTTTAACTTGAAGTTTTCTATTCGACATGAAAGGTCATCCTCAAAAAAGTTGTATTCCAAAGTTTGAGTTGCATAACTCTAATGGTTCTTATTTTAGATGCACAAGATGCCGTGAAATGTGCCCATTGAGTTGTACACAAACTATATTGGTGGTTAACCACTTTTCGCGGTAATTCGATGTTATTTCACCGATTTCTTCGTAATCATACTGATTTGGACCGTCAAATTTCAGTATGTTAATCAGAAAAATATGATCTTTCATTTGATATGAAAATCTCCATATGTTTGAGAAAAATCTGTGTTATGAAAATGTGATCGTGTCATCTACCTTTAAGTGCATTTTGATGAATTTGAGATTTTGCATAATATGAAAACACTTTGACATTCTCGAGTTAGTGCACACACACCCTAAAGTGCAAATGTATCTTTTGGTGGTGAAAATTGGATGGCAACTTCAAATTCCCTATTGCCCGACACAGAGCTTCTAGTTTTCAAACATGCTTATCTCAAAATAAACAAAATGCACTTAAGACATCTCCAAGCACTCGATATGCAAACACACCCCATGGCAGATGATAAACGGAACAGCGCAACAATTTTTTATTCATTCCGAGGCCGAAATAGACTGTAAAAAGGCCGAATCCATGCTGAAAAATACATCATTTAGCCACAACAAAGCCTACCATGTTTATCGCGCTTACTTACTTGGATAGAGGTGACAGCACAGAGCCTGTTGACTTCCAACATTGTATGGAGGCAGAATAGAGTTGTTTCAATACCTTTTTTCCTTTTCTTTCTGGGTCGCTTGACTAAACGATAAATTCGGGCCTCATGTGATATGGCATGACAAACCATAGGTATTCTTTCAGTATTGTGTAAACATACAGGGATAACTAATAGTATTGATCAAGTGCTGGACAAGTCTGGGGCTGACTAAATATAAAGACCTGTTCGAACATTTACCTGCACATTTAGCTATTTGTTTCTTACATTTTTTTCTTTAAAATATATATTATTCCATAATGATTATAGGTCAATAAATGCGTATGTGTTGTTTCGAGAGAAATTAGACAAACCAATGCATGCGCGCTGATGTTGATGTGTGAATAATGGCACGACCCCGTAGGGGGAGTGCTATTGTGAGCATATCAACATTTGCGCGAGTGCTTTGATTGTCTAATCCCTGAACAACGAATCAAAACAAAGCGTGCAGTGCGCGTATTGAACGGCGCACACGGGAGTGCATTAGACACTTTCAATGCACTCCTCGTATTTTAGTTCCTTGCTTTCTGATTGGTTCGACACTACTAAGAGTGTATGAATTTGCGACCACAATTTCTTTATAATCAAGTCAATTACCTTGAATTTGTTAGGAAATCTCTGTTTTAAAAATGGTATTAGCTGATCTGGCTCTTTGTTCCATACTTGTTCACCATACCAATTCTGTAAAAAATAGACATGAATCAATTAAGAAAATGAGAGCGAGTACAGGATACTAGCAAGGTATCCTCAAGCAAGGCGATGACAACAAAAAATATGTAGGCCTGACCATGTTGTTTACAAACATTTTGAGGAGTTTTTTGGGGAAAAAATTGATTTAAAAAAACAACAATTCAAAATTTTTGATTTTTTGTGTGGAAAATTCACCTTTAGTAATCCTCTTGAGAGAAGAATCTCTTGTACCATTCACTGTTCATGTCATGTGCAGCGAATCATCTTTTAAAGCGTTCAGAACCACTGAACTGTTTTTCAGAGCCACCTATCATACTTTAGTAAAGCATGGGTATACTATATCATGGAGAAAAGCAACAGGCATCCCAAATGTTTTCACCAGGAAGAAATGTAAATACCCAGACCATGTAGCAGACTTCAAAAATAATGGATTCAAATCCATTATTTCAGGCATTTTAGAACATGCGGCATTTTAGCTGAACAAAGAGTTCAGCAATCCTTATAGTATTCCTTAATGGGAAAAGAAAACCCATTTTAGATTATTGTTTTGGATTAGCTAACATCAAAGCGCCTGGTCAGGGACTCTTTGTAATGTGTACGAACGTATACACAGATAGAAAATAGATGCAGATAATGAAGAAAAGCTATAATCTGCACCATGGTGATTTTCCCCCAATAGTTATCTTCCAAGAGAATTACATCAGGAGTGCTCATCTTAAAAAGGGTGAAATTAGGGCTCTGAAGATGACTGCACTGGTAATCAACCAATTAATTCTTCTTCTCTATAGTCTATACATTCATAATTACTTGGCCCTAATACAGTCTCAGCTAATCCTGACAAAAATTTGACAATACTCAAATGTCTCCAAGTGGCAAACTTCAATTATTAGATAATATCTTAGTGAGGCAACACATGCCTTTTCAGATTATAGACTCATAGAAAATTCCCCATTAGCAGCTGACAATTCTCAGGATGATGATGGTGCACAAGATAGTGCCTAAACTTCACACAACAATTCATGGGATCAGACAAACTGTAAGACATTATGAAATTAAGCTAAACAGGTCAAAAATTGGCTGAAATTAAAAGAAATTGTGGACATTTGGACCAAAACCCCAGGTTTAAGCCTGAAAATTGTCATGCCTGTGATACTGAAGCGAGTGATGGAATGTCATGCAAGATTTCGGGAATCAGAAACATGTGGGAAATTGTGGATATGCCTTTCTGCATATAAACCCACAGTTCTCAGGATGAGGATAGTACATGAGGGAATGAGTGAACCAAAAGATATCACAGGATTAGAAAGTTATTGGGGGTATGAAATCAAGCATACACTACCAACACAAATACACTAGCAACCAAAAGTATTAGGACTGACACTTGGTTATGGTGTCAAAATCATCCCATAATATTAAATTTGGAGTGTAATATTTTACTATGGGTTGAACAAATGTGTTGCTGAACCTCTTCTTGTTAACAAATTCATGTTTCCTACCACATCTGCTGATTCCATTACATGAAATTGAAGAAATATGTGCCTCCATCAAATCCCAATACAGATTTTCTATTGAAAATAGGTCGTGAAGCTCATTGTAGTCAATGCAGCCCTATGGTAGACAGCCTGTCAATTTTGACTTTCTTTCAAGATAACTGTTGCGATTGTTTGTCAATGGATTCACTCAAGTTAAACTAATCCAAATATTGTCACTGGTCTTTAGTCTCTCATATCTAGTGATTTACTCTTTATTCATGTATAAAAATGGAATATTTGCAGGGAATTTTAAATATTATTTTGACACCATGACTTTCATGAAACCATCCAAATTCCCTATACTTTCTCATTGCATCCACACAACATGGGCACTACTGGTAGTTATATTCATTTCATCATACCTTTGTATTATTGTCAAGCTAACTTAACTATTAACAATGCTCAAATTACCTAATAATATGAAAGAGAAAAACTCAAATCACCGAAATATTATTATAAATGTGTCCCCTTAAAATAATGTCTCAAAATATCCCAAATTTGTTTAAAGGTTTAAAGGTTTAAACTTGGAAGTTTTCTATTCTACATGAAGGGTCATCCTTAAAATAGTTGTATTCCAAAGTTTGAGTTGCATAACTCCAATGGTTCTTATTTTAGAAGCACAAGGTGACATGAAATTTGCCCATTGAGTAAACTGGCAGGGAGGTTAACCACCTTTGGCAGTAAATTCACTGCATGTTGGCCTATAGCGTCTATAAACGGAACATATCTTGCTCCAAACATTTTACAGAAATAATGAGAAAAATATGGGGCTTCTTCTGATATCAAAATATGTTGATGTGCAAAAAAAACCTAAAGTTATCCGGAACATCCACCTCATATGAACTTTTCATTAATTTTAAACCAAAAGGCTAACACACAGTAGTTCAATGGGTTCCCAGTGTTTTCTCTCAATTTGTAGCATGCAAATTGTCCTAATACTTTTGGTTGCTAGTGTATTTTATATATTCAGTGACTTTGGTCCCAAAACACTAGTTGTTTGATATATACAGACTGTGTAAGGCCGTTTTTACACTGATGACAAAACTTACTTTACGATTCAGCTGATCCTGGTACAGTGTGAAGGAAAATTTAATAACTAGGATTACATAATCATATGCTAATGCACTTATCAATTGCAAGCCTGGCCCCTGGGAACCAGGGACATGGTGAGGACCATGCGGGGACTGCACACGAATGTACAAAAAATGGTGCCTGGCTATGCGGGGGAGTGTACCAGGGACGTACAAACTGTGCCCCTCGGTAGTCGGGGCGTGTAGCGGGGACGTACGTGAAGGGTACACAAATGTACACCCGGGCGTGCTAGAGATGCGATACGCTTGACGGAATAAGCCTAATAACACATAGGGAACACAAACAAATGCATCCCGTTATGGTTTCAGAAAGAAATTACGTGACCCGCGGACTGTAGCCGGGGCGTACATTTTGTCCTGGGTTAGGGGGGCCGGGACTGTTCAATTTGTCCTGGCTATGGGGGGTAGGGACTGTAGCGGGGACGTACACAAAATGGTGCCCCGCGGGGCGCGTACACGACTGTACCCGGGATGTCACATCAGCAATTTGAAAGTCCCGGCCCTAATCCCTGGGTCCCCCGCAATGGGGATGCAATTGATAAGTGCATAATCATGGGTAATGCTACTCTAGCTATAGAGAAACAATGGCTTAGTGCTCAATATCTCTAATAGCTGCTGTTTGTTGTTATCTCATCACAGCAGCTATAATATTGCAGATATGGTCTCTTTGTTCAGATACCTATAATCACGGTCATAATTAGTTGGAACATCCTGGTAATAATTACACTTTCGTGCGTTCCTGTTTTTCGCAAAATTTACACTACTGAAACATTGCTGCTTTCTCAACATGAATAACTCCCTCAACCTCACTGGTCAATGTTGACCCCTTCCAGTATCCCGTAACCCAAAAATCATGTTTCAACATTGATCCAGGGGGAGAGGGGGAGTTTTTAAATACATGTATAAAAGTTTTCCAACAATATTGGATAGGATTGTAGTAGACCTGTAATAGCTGCCATATGTTATACACACTTCTGATGCTATCATATGGTGCATCCATGTGAAAATGCAACCTTACACATGGCAGCCTTTCAAAAACAACTTTCCTGGTCAAATAAACCACATTTGATTATCATTTCTTTTTAAGGGTTCTTACCATGATGCATGATCATCTAGATTCCCACTGCGGCGGCCTGGGGGCGGCACAGCACATTTCTTTTCTGTAATTATTTGTCCCCAGTTTCCCCCTGTTAGCAAACCAACCATCTGGGTTAGGCGACACAATAATCCCTGCTCTGCAGACCCCACCGACCCATTTCATTTTCAAAATTTCCGTTTTCTTTAAAGAAATTGATCTTTATAACTTTGAATTTGATTTTTTGATTTTGAATGTTTTTTCAAAATTTCGAAAATTGTTGAAATTTACCATTTTTTTACATTTTTCATTTTGAATTCAAAATTGTTATAAAGTCACCAACATTTCATTAACCCCCAGCCCCTTGTATAAAAACACCACCCCAACAACTCCACCACAACTGACCTTACCTGAGAGTTCAGTTTGCCCATAGAACAGTTTGTTATTGTTTTGTCATTACCTGTGAATATCCTTTCTGATCTGTTCCTTTATATATTCTTATAGATGGATATGACTGTATACTGGCCTGGTTACATGTGCTCTGCCATTGATTACAGTCTAATTTACCCACATGGACATAACCCTCTAAAGTCTGCAACAAAATAATTGGACAAAAGAAAGACATTATTACAAGTTTGCCAAACATGATGGCTTCCACAATATGTGATGCGATCAAGCAAAATGAGTCTGAAGTCGAAACTATCACATTTTTAGTTTTGTACATTATATTGGTTATATCAGCGCGGTATTACTAGTAATAACATCTCTCTGGCTATATTACATGCTGTATTTAACAGGTAACCCCACTATAAATGGACATTTACATCCAAAGATATGAGCAAATGAAGGGCTTTCAAAATAAAAGAAAACAAAAGGAACTTTTATCCTTTGTTTGGTTATATATACAAGTCAATATTTCCGACTTCCGCCTCATTTTGCTTGATCACATCACATATGTATGATTTCACAAATTTCAAATGTATCAAAATGATTTGAAAACAATGCCAGACATATATGACTTATGACTAATATTTCAATTTAATGAATGTAATCAAAATGCTAGTTCAAAAAATCTAGTGAATACTGTCTGTAATCTGTCACAGAAAGAATAATAATCTAGCAATTATATCAAATATATTTCACTTAAATCTGTGATCCCTGTTACCACATGACTGTTAAGTCGCAAAGTGTGCATAAAGAGATATGGTCCAATGAATATGCCAAAAGTCAATAGAAATCAAAGCAATTTTGCAACTTCAATTTGGTTTTTGACGGGGAAACATTGAGCAATTATGACATGTTGCATATCATTTTAAAGCTTGTTCCTTGAGTATTTTGAATAAGGACAAATCTGAAAATAATATTTTCCTATTTAACTCTCATTATTGTTAACGTACACATTGGAAAACTTTAGATAGTTCAGATGATTTTTAGATAATTTAGATAGTTCCAAATTGTTGAGAAATATGCATTTTTTATCTCTCCACACACAAAGGTAATTCAAGCGTACGCTAGGCATGTTCACGATAATGGTATTGTCCTTTATCGCGACAATTGTGTATTGTCGCGATCGCGATAACGAATTGTGAAGCCACAATATTTTGGTATATAAAACAAGTCTTCAAAACAAAACAAAAATTCTGTAACATCACACGCCGCATTTGAGTCCTAATCACTATGCCATGCAGTAGCCATTCACTCTACACAAATCAAATTAAAAGAGCCGTTTAGCTGCTGGACATCGCCAACAATTGAAAAACCCATAGCAAAAAGTGTGTGGTGAAAGTGTCACGGCAACCAGCAAAAATCCATGACGAAAATTCCAGAAGTTACGACAGGATAACTCGCCCGAAGGAAAACCAAATGATTGCTGAATTTGGCATATACTTGCGATGTTTTTTTTCTCGCGAGCATCGAGACTTAATTTCAGATACAAATTAGTGGTTTTTGAAGGAGAAAATTGGTGAAATGAAAGATTTGAGATTGCCTATTTTATCATCGTTATCGCGATAATTTGCGGGCGACAAAGAAATAATGGCGATACCAATGCCTAGCGTTTAGTGCAATTCTGGCACACCTACATGTCACCCATATGATAGTGCGCCCTGTTGCGTTATGCGCATGTTACACAAGCCTTATGTGCGGCCATACTCTTCTCTAAGTAGGCTTGCAAATTTGGAACTGACTAAACTATATAAAAGTGAAACATAGCATTCACACATTTCGTTGTTGTCATCCCATTGTTAAGAGAACTTTGATACAAGATATGTATAATTAAATACTAAATCATCTGACCTTTGCTATTTTTTCCAACTTTGGCATATACTGCTGACACGGTCCACAAAATGGTGAATAAAAGTCAATTATCCACGGCTGGTCACTCCTCAATACTTTGCTGCGGAAATTATTTTGTGTGATGACCTCGACGACTGATGGTAGAAAGGAATAGGCCCAGCCTAGCAGAGAGTTGGCGTCACGGTTCCAACCTCGAAAATCACTATCAATAAAATATAGACACAATAAATCATGAGTTTTATAATAGACCATTTCAAATCGAGATTGGAAAACTTCGGAAAAACAGGTCATGTGGACTAGGTGCGTATGCTGTGTAATGAAGCGGTTGATCGCATTCATACCGTTGGTTGTCCGCTTAGTGGTTTACTATGTTTACATATACCCATGAGAAGTAAAACTAGTAGGGAAACTATATGTTTTCATCAACAAATGGCATCGATACCGGCAACTTTAACATTTATCAACTGAAGGTAAAATGAGAAGGTACTATACCGTGAACCTATTATCTCACTTTTTAATTGTTACTGAAACGCTGCAAAATACAACTTTGTGAGGAAGATAAACTCTCACCAACACCAGTGCAATCCACAAACGGGTTATTAAAGACACCGGGTGAGAAGTTCTCACCAGGTGTCGTCTGTGAGAACATGTTTGTTCTTCTGTTGATGACTTATGAGTCATCAAACTGGTACCAGAAGCATTCAGCTAATCGGAAAGCATCGGAACCGATGGATGATTTTCGGATTTGAAATGGTCAATGGTATCAGCATTTTCTTTTATATTAGACCTGGGCACAAAAACCATGTTTCAAATGCATAGGCATGCACATCTCAAAAAATAGAATACCATATTTCCCCCCTTATGAGACGACAAAAAACAGCCCTGTTCTACCTTTCCAGGTAAGGTCTGTCTGGCTTTCTTTTTCTTTTTTTCAAAAATTTTAAAATCTCCAAAAATATTCAATTAAAAAAGTAATGTTAACCTTTTTCAAACAAATTACAAAACATTTGTAAACAGAAATGGAATATTTAAACAAAAATGGGTCGGTCAGGCCCGTATAATATGATTTTGTTGTTGTTGCCTTAAATAATAATGATTTACCTTGTTCCACTAATGCCTGCTAGTCCCATAGGGAACACACGTATAGTTGAGTAACTGTAAACACTAACCTTGTTCCACTAATGCCTGCTAGTCCCATAGGGAACACACGTATAGTTGGGTAACTGTAAACACTAACCTTGTTCCACTAATGCCTGCTAATCCCATAGGGAACACACGTATAGTTGGGTAACTGTAAACACTAACCTTGTTCCACTAATCCCTGCTAGTCCCATAGGGAACACACGTATAGTTGGGTAACTGTAAACACTAACCTTGTTCCACTAATGCCTGCTAGTCCCATAGAGAACACACGTATAGTTGGGTAACTGTAAACACTAACCTTGTTCCACTAATGCCTGCTAGTCCCATAGGGAACACACGTATAGTTGGGTAACTGTAAACACAAACCTTGTTCCACTAATGCCTGCTAGTCCCATAGGGAACACACACGTATAGTTGGGTAACTGTAAACACAAACCTTGTTCCACTAATGCCTGCTAGTCCCATCGGGAACACACGTATAGTTGGGTAACTGTAAACACTAACCTTGTTCTACTAATGCCTGCTAATCCCATAGGGAACACACGTATAGTTGGGTAACTGTAAACACTAACCTTGTTCCACTAATGCCTGCTAGTCCCATAGGGAACACACGTATAGTTGGGTAACTGTAAACACAAACCTTGTTCCACTAATGCCTGCTAATCCCATAGGGAACACACGTATAGTTGGGTAACTGTAAACACTAACCTTGTTCCACTAATGCCTGCTAGTCCCATCGGGAACACACGTATAGTTGGGTAACTGTAAAGACTAACCTTGTTCCACTAATGCCTGCTAGTCCCATAGGGAACACACGTATAGTTGAGTAACTGTAAACACTAACCTTGTTCCACTAATGCCTGCTAGTCCCATAGGGAACACACGTATAGTTGAGTAACTGTAAACACTAACCTTGTTCCACTAATGCCTGCTAATCCCATAGGGAACACACGTATAGTTGGGTAACTGTAAACACTAACCTTGTTCCACTAATGCCTGCTAGTCCCATAGGGAACACACGTATAGTTGGGTAACTGTAAACACTAACCTTGTTCCACTAATGCCTGCTAGTCCCATAGGGAACACACGTATAGTTGGGTAACTGTAAACACTAACCTTGTTCCACTAATGCCTGCTAGTCCCATCGGGAACACACGTATAGTTGGGTAACTGTAAACACTAACCTTGTTCCACTAATGCCTGCTAATCCCATAGGGAACACACGTATAGTTGGGTAACTGTAAACACTAACCTTGTTCCACTAATGCCTGCTAGTCCCATCGGGAACACACGTATAGTTGAGTAACTGTAAACACTAACCTTGTTCCACTAATGCCTGCTAGTCCCATAGGGAATACACGTATAGTTGAGTAACTGTAAACACTAACCTTGTTCCACTAATGCCTGCTAGTCCCATCGGGAACACACGTATAGTTGGGTAACTGTAAACACTAACCTTGTTCCACTAATGCCTGCTAGTCCCATAGGGAACACACGTATAGTTGGGTAACTGTAAACACTAACCTTGTTCCACTAATGCCTGCTAGTCCCATAGGGAACACACGTATAGTTGGGTAACTGTAAAGACTAACCTTGTTCCACTAATGCCTGCTAGTCCCATAGGGAACACACGTATAGTTGGGTAACTGTAAACACTAACCTTGTTCCACTAATGCCTGCTAGTCCCATAGGGAACACACGTATAGTTGGGTAACTGTAAACACTAACCTTGTTCCACTAATGCCTGCTAGTCCCATAGGGAACACACGTATAGTTGGGTAACTGTAAACACTAACCTTGTTCCACTAATGCCTGCTAGTCCCATCGGGAACACACGTATAGTTGAGTAACTGTAAACACTAACCTTGTTCCACTAATGCCTGCTAGTCCCATAGGGAACACACGTATAGTTGGGTAACTATAAACACTAACCTTGTTCCACTAATGCCTGCTAGTCCCATAGGGAATACACGTATAGTTGGGTAACTGTAAACACTAACCTTGTTCCACTAATGCCTGCTAGTCCCATAGGGAACACACGTATAGTTGGGTAACTGTAAACACTAACCTTGTTCCACTAATGCCTGCTAGTCCCATAGGGAACACACGTATAGTTGGGTAACTGTAAACACTAACCTTGTTCCACTAATGCCTGCTAGTCCCATAGGGAACACACGTATAGTTGGGTAACTGTAAACACTAACCTTGTTCCACTAATGCCTGCTAGTCCCATAGGGAATACACGTATAGTTGGGTAACTGTAAACACTAACCTTGTTCCACTAATGCCTGCTAGTCCCATAGGGAACACACGTATAGTTGGGTAACTGTAAACACTAACCTTGTTCCACTAATGCCTGCTAGTCCCATAGGGAACACACGTATAGTTGGGTAACTGTAAACACTAACCTTGTTCCACTAATGCCTGCTAGTCCCATAGGGAACACACAGGTATAGTTGGGTAACTGTAAACACTAACCTTGTTCCACTAATGCCTGCTAGTCCCATAGGGAACACACACGTATAGTTGGGTAACTGTAAACACTAACCTTGTTCCACTAATGCCTGCTAGTCCCATAGGGAACACACGTATAGTTGGGTAACTGTAAACACTAACCTTGTTCCACTAATGCCTGCTAGTCCCATAGGGAACACACGTATAGTTGGGTAACTGTAAACACTAACCTTGTTCCACTAATGCCTGCTAGTCCCATCGGGAACACACGTATAGTTGGGTAACTGTAAACACTAACCTTGTTCCACTAATGCCTGCTAGTCCCATCGGGAACACACGTATAGTTGGGTAACTGTAAACACTAACCTTGTTCTACTAATGCCTGCTAGTCCCATAGGGAACACACGTATAGTTGAGTAACTGTAAACACTAACCTTGTTCCACTAATGCCTGCTAATCCCATAGGGAACACACGTATAGTTGGGTAACTGTAAACACTAACCTTGTTCCACTAATGCCTGCTAGTCCCATAGGGAACACACACGTATAGTTGGGTAACTGTAAACACAAACCTTGTTCCACTAATGCCTGCTAATCCCATAGGGAACACACGTATAGTTGGGTAACTGTAAACACTAACCTTGTTCCACTAATGCCTGCTAGTCCCATAGGGAACACACGTATAGTTGGGTAACTGTAAACACAAACCTTGTTCCACTAATGCCTGCTAATCCCATAGGGAACACACGTATAGTTGGGTAACTGTAAACACTAACCTTGTTCCACTAATGCCTGCTAGTCCCATAGGGAACACACGTATAGTTGGGTAACTGTAAACACTAACCTTGTTCCACTAATGCCTGCTAGTCCCATAGGGAACACACGTATAGTTGGGTAACTGTAAACACTAACCTTGTTCCACTAATGCCTGCTAGTCCCATCGGGAACACACGTATAGTTGGGTAACTGTAAACACTAACCTTGTTCCACTAATGCCTGCTAGTCCCATCGGGAACACACGTATAGTTGGGTAACTGTAAACACTAACCTTGTTCCACTAATGCCTGCTAATCCCATAGGGAACACACGTATAGTTGGGTAACTGTAAACACTAACCTTGTTCCACTAATGCCTGCTAGTCCCATCGGGAACACACGTATAGTTGGGTAACTGTAAACACTAACCTTGTTCCACTAATGCCTGCTAGTCCCATAGGGAACACACGTATAGTTGGGTAACTGTAAACACAAACCTTGTTCCACTAATGCCTGCTAATCCCATAGGGAACACACGTATAGTTGGGTAACTGTAAACACTAACCTTGTTCCACTAATGCCTGCTAGTCCCATCGGGAACACACGTATAGTTGGGTAACTGTAAACACTAACCTTGTTCCACTAATGCCTGCTAGTCCCATCGGGAACACACGTATAGTTGGGTAACTGTAAACACTAACCTTGTTCCACTAATGCCTGCTAGTCCCATAGGGAACACACGTATAGTTGGGTAACTGTAAACACTAACCTTGTTCCACTAATGCCTGCTAGTCCCATAGGGAACACACGTATAGTTGGGTAACTGTAAACACTAACCTTGTTCCACTAATGCCTGCTAGTCCCATAGGGAACACACGTATAGTTGGGTAACTGTAAACACTAACCTTGTTCCACTAATGCCTGCTAGTCCCATCGGGAACACACGTATAGTTGGGTAACTGTAAACACTAACCTTGTTCCACTAATGCCTGCTAGTCCCATAGGGAACACACGTATAGTTGGGTAACTGTAAACACTAACCTTGTTCCACTAATGCCTGCTAGTCCCATAGGGAACACACGTATAGTTGGGTAACTGTAAACACTAACCTTGTTCCACTAATGCCTGCTAGTCCCATAGGGAACACACGTATAGTTGGGTAACTGTAAACACTAACCTTGTTCCACTAATGCCTGCTAGTCCCATCGGGAACACACGTATAGTTGGGTAACTGTAAACACTAACCTTGTTCCACTAATGCCTGCTAGTCCCATAGGGAACACACGTATAGTTGGGTAACTGTAAACACACACCTTGTTCCACTAATGCCTGCTAGTCCCATAGGGAACACACGTATAGTTGGGTAACTGTAAACACAAACCTTGTTCCACTAATGCCTGCTAGTCCCATAGGGAACACACGTATAGTTGGGTAACTGTAAACACTAACCTTGTTCCACTAATGCCTGCTAGTCCCATAGGGAACACACGTATAGTTGGGTAACTGTAAACACTAACCTTGTTCCACTAATGCCTGCTAGTCCCATAGGGAATACACGTATAGTTGGGTAACTGTAAACACAAACCTTGTTCCACTAATGCCTGCTAATCCCATAGGGAACACACGTATAGTTGGGTAACTGTAAACACTAACCTTGTTCCACTAATGCCTGCTAATCCCATAGGGAACACACGTATAGTTGGGTAACTGTAAACACTAACCTTGTTCCACTAATGCCTGCTAGTCCCATAGGGAACACACGTATAGTTGGGTAACTGTAAACACTAACCTTGTTCCACTAATGCCTGCTAGTCCCATAGGGAACACACGTATAGTTGGGTAACTGTAAACACTAACCTTGTTCCACTAATGCCTGCTAGTCCCATAGGGAACACACGTATAGTTGGGTAACTGTAAACACTAACCTTGTTCCACTAATGCCTGCTAGTCCCATCGGGAACACACGTATAGTTGGGTAACTGTAAACACTAACCTTGTTCCACTAATGCCTGCTAGTCCCATAGGGAACACACGTATAGTTGGGTAACTGTAAACACAAACCTTGTTCCACTAATACCTGCTAGTCCCATAGGGAACACACGTATAGTTGGGTAACTGTAAACACAAACCTTGTTCCACTAATGCCTGCTAGTCCCATAGGGAACACACGTATAGTTGGGTAACTGTAAACACTAACCTTGTTCCACTAATGCCTGCTAGTCCCATAGGGAACACACGTATAGTTGGGTAACTGTAAACACTAACCTTGTTCCACTAATGCCTGCTAGTCCCATAGGGAATACACGTATAGTTGGGTAACTGTAAACACAAACCTTGTTCCACTAATGCCTGCTAATCCCATAGGGAACACACGTATAGTTGGGTAACTGTAAACACTAACCTTGTTCCACTAATGCCTGCTAATCCCATAGGGAACACACGTATAGTTGGGTAACTGTAAACACTAACCTTGTTCCACTAATGCCTGCTAATCCCATAGGGAACACACGTATAGTTGGGTAACTGTAAACACTAACCTTGTTCCACTAATGCCTGCTAGTCCCATAGGGAACACACGTATAGTTGGGTAACTGTAAACACTAACCTTGTTCCACTAATGCCTGCTAGTCCCATAGGGAACACACACGTATAGTTGGGTAACTGTAAACACTAACCTTGTTCCACTAATGCCTGCTAGTCCCATAGGGAACACACGTATAGTTGGGTAACTGTAAACACTAACCTTGTTCCACTAATGCCTGCTAGTCCCATAGGGAACACACGTATAGTTGAGTAACTGTAAACACTAACCTTGTTCCACTAATGCCTGCTAGTCCCATAGGGAACACACGTATAGTTGGGTAACTGTAAACACTAACTTCCTGACACAAGCTTTGATGTGCTACACAATCTACTGTACCAATATTAGCAGAACCATTCAGCATCTAGGTAAAGATATTTAATGCATTAATATTTATGTGGCAGTTATGATGAGACAATGACAAGGGATATGTTAGAGGTGTATTTCAAAATGTCCAAGCTATGATGCAATAAACATATCACTGAGATATTCAAGCAACTTTTCGGAGCATCAGCCAAAATTTGACCCAGGACCTTCTACAGGAAAATAGAGTGTGCCAGTTTATGGACCAAATGAGGACTTCATCAGTTTTGTATCATTTATCCCTAACCCCTTGAGTGCTAAAAATGCTTCTTCTAAGCCAATCTCCAAGCGCCTGTGCCAACGATTTTCGATGATGTAATCAACCAAGCCTATATAGTAAACGCGGTATACTGCGCGAACGAGTACATGTAGCTGAGGGCCGTGGACATAGGGCCGATGTCCGGAGGGTCCCCGGATCGATTCCCGGCGATTTAGTTAGTGTTTTCTCTTCGAAAATTGTGATCCCGGTTAAAGGCATATTATGTGATCTTTTCGCCCTCTATTCATGATTTTTTTTTTAGAAAGTAGATTTTCTTGCAGATTTACATTTCTAATCATAAATCATGAATATATTCGGAGTTACAGAGCGATATGATTTCTAATTACTTCAAAATCATGGTTGTTAACCCTTTGAACCCGATAGGTCGATTTATCGACAAATCGACCTATCGGAGAACGTCGTATAACCCGATAGGTCGAAAAATCGACCTGAAAAATCGACCTGAGTGAACAGATGACACATTGATCATATGACTGAGTGGTCATGTGACTTGAAAGTCATGTGATGTTCACCCGATGTGAAATACATTGTTTCGCAAGGATTTCGTTGTGTTTTGATGTCATTTAGGGGTGCACTACACTAAATGGGGGTATCCCCTACCCTTAATCGGTGTTTAAAGCTAGAATCGGAAAGTGTGCATCACAAAATCCTCAATTTAAAAAGACTTGACAGTAATACAATTCCGTAAATGCCTATGATTTTTGATTAATTATGATTAATGGGACATCACCTACAATCCCTACATGCACCCTGACTATAAACTGTGAATATCATCTAGATAAATTTTGAGAGATCTTTCAAATTTGTGCTTTATACTGGAAACATTGCCGATTACGGCGATATTTTCAAGCCCGTCAGAGAGGTAGTCAACTCCATGGGCGTATTTTGGAAAATCGAGCAGGCTCACCTACCTATTTTCTTCACTTTTTGGTGAGAAAATGTGATCATCTTTAAGAAAAAATCACTCTACAAGGTCCAAGTGCGTAATTTAGTGGTCTAAAACAGAGTTGTATATCAGTATTTTTGTACATATCCCTATGGAGCCCTATTTAGTGGTGTGATCCCTTAAGGAATTTGGCTAGATTTGACCCTTGACCCTGTATATCAATCTAAGGCCAAAAAAAAAAAATAGTTATATTGGCGTAACCCGCCCGACCCTAAAAATACGCCCGACCCTACACTTTTTTTTTTTTTTTCAGTGAAAAAAAAAAAAAAAAACCAACCGACCGACCCTAAAAAATAAAAAAATGAAAAAAATAAATGTTTTTTCTCGAACGAAATACGACGGTGCTCCTCGAATAAACGGAAATTCCTTCCGAAAATATGGTTTATTGTGTTTTATTTGTATAAAGACTTGTACTGAGGGGTACTTCTAACAAACAATAGGGAATGTTTAAACTCGGTTAACATTGTTCAAAAACAGCTGCTAAAAAAAAAAAAAAAAAAAAAAAAAAAAAAATCCCTACCTACCTACCCTATTTTTGTTCAGCCCGTTACGCCAATATAACAATTTTTTTGTGTGGCCTAATTAGGTCAGATATCAGCTGTTTTGAAAGTGCGCAGCCGAAAAATATTGTAAACAATGATTTTTCAACCAGATTGGGTGTGTTTCGATGCAATTGTTGCCTTAATTTGACCCATATTGACATGTTTTGTAAGTAAGCCTATTGGAAACACTGTAATGCTATGCTATAGAGAAAAAAAGGTGATTTTTACACACACCGCAAATCTCAGACCACCTGATTTTAAGCGGACTGGATCAAATTCGGCAGTCCTGCATAGATGTACGGTGCATAGCTCAAAGTGGAAGTCTTGGGTAAAATAATGTCATGTATGCACCTGATTAGGGGAAATTGGGGGTGGGGGGGGGGGGATACTGAGAAGCATAAAAGTAACTTACACTGAAGTTTTGAGTAAAAGTTAGCCTACTTTAAAACAATCTAACTTATAATTAAGTTTAATTTGATTCGATGCATGGGCAATATCATGTTACGTGCCCCGTAATGGTACACGCCAACGGAATAAGCTGTGAAATGTGATGGCGTTGATTCCGTATGACGTCACAAACGGGTAAGTCAAACATGATATTGCCCATTCATGGATGATGGATGGAGAAGGCCACAGTGCATGCCTGGTGCATGTACTCAGTAAAAAAAACCACCTAGACATTCAATTCAACAAGAATTTCTTTCAAAAGGATGACTGCTGTCCTGACAAGTATTTATTTTAAAAAGGATGGCAGCTATCCTCACAAAATGGAATATTGCTATGTTAATTTGGCTATCTTCAGTAGATAGCAGGTGTCCATGCATGAAAATTTCCACTCATAAATAATTATAACAACATGGAAATGTCATTAAAATGGTCATAAGATGTTCCAAATGATTCAAGGTAACTATTCCAGTACATTTCAAGTACATTCAGCACAATATCAATTTCCTTAAGGGTGCACTACACTAAATGGGGGTATCCCCTACCCTTAATCGGTGTTTAAAGCTAGAATCGGAAAGTGTGCATCACAAAATCCTCAATTTAAAAAGACTTGACAGTAATACAATTCCGTAAATGCCTATGATTTTTGATTAATTATGATTAATGGGACATCACCTACATGCACCCTGACTATAAACTGTGAATATCATCTAGATAAATTTTGAGAGATCTTTCAAATTTGTGCTTTATACTGGAAACATTGCCGATTACGGCGATATTTTCAAGCCCGTCAGAGAGGTAGTCAACTCCATGGGCGTATTTTGGAAAATCGAGCAGGCTCACCTACCTATTTTCTTCACTTTTTGGTGAGAAAATGTGATCATCTTTAAGAAAAAATCACTCTACAAGGTCCAAGTGCGTAATTGAGTTGTATATCAGTATTTTTGTACATATCCCTATGGAGCCCTATTTAGTGGTGTGATCCCTTAGCTGACGAAAACAGTCAAAAATAGCGCGAAATTGGATGAATATGCAACCCAATATGGCGCAGATGATTCTCAGGTAGACAGGGATGCATTGTTTTACGGTCATGATTGGCAATTTTGGCGATAAAAACAGACGTTTTCATGTTATAAATAGGTTACGTTATACGTGTAGTACAATGGCATACTGCCCTCTATCATCGGTAACATATATTACCGATGATATAGGTGTACTATATTTAGCATTTTACCCCGGAGAAGTCAGGGTGGGTGTACCGAACCCTTATAATAACTCCGGGTTCAAAGGGTTAAGGGTTGAAAATATTTTCACTCTGTTTTCACTCTAAAAATCATGATTTTGAAGCAATTAGGAATCGTATTGCTCTGTAAATCAGAATATATTCATGATTTATGATCAGAAATGTAAATCTGCAAGAAAATCTACTTTCTAAAAAAAATCATGAATAGAGGGGGCCCCCCTGAAAAAGATCACATAATAAACCCTTTAAGAACCCTAAACCGGGTTAGGGTTAAGACACCTTAACCTAAACTGACATACTACCCACGTGACACCCATACGCATGCTATGTGACACACACTTACCTTAGCTAATTTCCTCCATTCAGAAGCCAAAGCTTGACATGGTCCACACCATGGAGCATAGAAATCAACAAGCCACACATCTGCTTTCTTTCTCTGCTTCACCAGGGTGTCAAAAGATGTCGCATCTAATGGCACAACTTTGGGGTTTAATGTGTCCTGTAATTGAATACACACAAAAACATTGTTACTTTTGAGAATCCATAATGAACACTGATTCTGTAGAACAATGTCATTGCTGTTATGTCAATACCTATCTCCCTTCAGCCCCTTCAGCATGTATAAAATATTACTATACCTCATAAATATTCATTAGCTAATTACTGAATTTCATTGGTCAATTGCGACAGCGCGCGGAGCTTGTATTTCGTCTACTTCCCCTCGTTCACGTAATCAGGCAGACACAGGAAGAATTCATCTCCAAAAATGTACTATCGCACCCTACTACCGCATCCCTTATATCATCCCTACATGCACAGTTCGTAAAAACGTATTATGAACTACATAGTATAGGAACCTCGATGGGACGATGTTCCGTTGTTATGATTAGTTAAAATGGCTTCTTCAGGGTAGACGCCGGTTGTTTCACAGAGCTGTTTTGGATGAAAATGATTCGAAACAAACAAAAATGGTAATTTGTAGAGCAGTGGGAATCCTTTTCACATGTGGTTGAACCGAGGATATGGATATTCTTTTTAATGGATTAGCTTGATACCAGTGAATTTACTTTGCAAGTTACACCCAGAGGGAAATTCTACACCAACAAATTGAAATAACTCTATTGTCTATGCTAACTTATCGGTAAGGCCTACACTATTTATGAGGTATGCAAATACAACATGGTTTACATTGGTATAGTGGGAATCACCTGGTTCCTTGGTGTGGATGAATGCGTCTACTTAGACCTTGGGACCAGACGGCCGTAATTTGGCAA
The DNA here is from genome assembly GCA_035610835.1 of Ophiura sarsii. Lineage (NCBI taxonomy): Eukaryota > Metazoa > Echinodermata > Ophiuroidea > Amphilepidida > Ophiuridae > Ophiura > Ophiura sarsii. The sequence goes on from CM069459.1 coordinate 62,219,670, forward strand.
AACAGCGTAACTCGAAAATGACGTTTTTGAGATATGAGCACTTTAAAGTTTGAGTGTTTGCATTTTCTCTATTATTTACAGAGGAAATTGATTTAAAAATGGAAACGTGCATTATGTTTAATTTTTTTAATTTTTAAAAACTTAAGTAAACTATTTTTACTAAAGATACAGCTGATTTTGTCCAGATACGCGGGTTTGCCAATCCGACATCTAATTATACGCAGAGTTAATTTTGCAAAACAGCGTAACTCAAGTTACGTGTAATTCTTTGGTTAATAATTTTTCGCCAAACCCGCGTATCTCGTATTAACAAAATAGTTGTTTGGAAAAGACGCGTAACTTAGAGATACGCTGTTTTGCCAAGAAAATACTAGATTTTGAAACACTTAACTCGAGTTACGCTGTTTTACCATATTAAAATGCTAAAAGTTGCAAAATAAGGCTGAGATACGTTACGCTATCTTTAAAACGGTGCGTCGAGGTCTTTTGAGACTCTCACAGATGAAAAGAGCGCCCTCGATTTCCCCAGAAATGCATGTAACTCAAAAAGTCAATATTTCGAGTTACGCTGTTTTGCTAAATTACGGCCGCAGTAATTCACACTACTTCCCTCTATATATACCATACCATATTGTATTTGTATAATACTCTATCGTTGAGCAGTCTGCTCTAAACATGTTCCAGGACAACAATTGTTTTTAATATTTTATATGCTGAAGGGAGGGAAAACATACAAGGTTTTGACAGATCAACGATGATGTGCAATTTTTATTCATGATTGCAGGCCTACTTAATTACTGTTATGCATTGAATTCCTGATTGCAGGGCCTACTAACTGTTACGCATTGAATTCCTGATTGTAGGGCCTACTAACTGTTACGCATGTGGACTCAATCATTTTTTTAATAGGGGTGTGCCACTGGAGGTGTGACCCATTTTTATGGGTGTTTTTACCTCCAATAATGGCTGATTTGACTGGGTTTTTTATCTCACAAATCATACCACATGTTTAGGGAATTATTGCAAAAAAAGCAACATATTACAGCAACCTATACTCATATACCTATATATATGAGAATCTCCCCTCTCCCCGGACCTCCTTATACCCCCCACACTCTCCTCATATAGGGTTTGTGAAATGATGAAAATGTTCAACTTTGGACTCACCTCAATAAAGTCTATGATGTCGTGGGCTCTATGGAAGCCAACATTCATGTGTGGTTTAGTCTCATTATACATGATACTAGTAGGACTCACCTCAATAAAGTCTATGATGTCGTGGGCTTTATGGAAGCCAACATTCATGTGTGGTTTAGTCTCATTATACATGATACTAGTAGGATAGGATCGCACACCTTGCTGAATACACAATGCATTGTGGGTGATACAGTCCACTGTACCAAAGTTAATATTGGTCATTTGTCTTGAGACTATGCGCAGCTCATTGAGGAGTTGTCTGCATGGCGGGCATTTCTGATGATGAAAAAACATAATCACAAAATGATAATAACAAATTAAACAAAGCGGTTCTCGAACATTACGTACCTCATGAATATTCAATGCGTACCTCATGAATATTCAATGCGTACCTCATGAATATTCAATGCGTACCTCATGAATATTCAATGCGTACCTCATGAATATTCAATGCGTACCTCATGAATATTCAATGCGTACCTCATGAATATTCAATGCGTACCTCATGAATATTCAATGCGTACCTCATGAATATTCAATGCGTACCTCATGAATATTCAATGCGTACCTCATGAATATTCAATGCATACCTCATGAATATTCAATGCGTACCTCATGGTTTTGATTGATCAGTGCATTGTGTTACATTTAAGTGCAAGTCTTTTGAATTTCATATATATATATGCAAATGAGCCACTAATTATGCATATTTTTTGCCCTAAATGTAATCAGCTGACAAGATGCCCACTATCCTACTTTCCTGAACTTTGGAAACTGTAAATCTTACGGTTTTGCTTAAAACATGTAAACAAGGTTTCCTCAAAAAATATGCAAATGAGGCCTTCCTTAGCATTTTTTGGGCCCAAATTGACATCAGATCATGAACAGTAACATCCTCTTTATTTGGCACTAACGCACACATTCATAACTGTTACCATTCTTAAGAGGCAGCGTTCACAAACAATTCTAAGCTGCACATGCATGGCATACGCCATACGCCGGACAGACAGAAATAGTGAGTAAATAGTCTCATCCTGATTATATCACGCGAGACAATAAAGCAATAGTATATGATATTTTTTTATGGAACACCATCTATCTTTGATTTTGTCTATCTTATAAATGCAATTTTGTCAAATTACATCTATAAACATGAAAGTAAAATATCTTATAAGAATACAGAGTAATGCATTTCATAATTAATTTTAATTTTTTTTTTGAATATAAATACTAGGCATGCGAGCGGGACACGGTTCGACCGTGTCACGCACGTATGACCCGTGGCCCGTAAGCAAAACACTGTATACGAAAACACGAACTAGATTTTACAATTTGAACTAACACATTTTCGTAATAAAACACAAGGAAATACAAGGAAACTAATGGATTATTAGCCATTTATTTAGGCTATGTGCATGAAAGTTCAAATAAAAAACAATGATTCCGTCCCTTATTACTGCTAATTAATATAATAATATGGAGTTTACCAGGCACTTCGATCGCTCGCGAGTGATACTAAAGCGCCATTGTTACAGCTAGTCTTATTCCCAATCATTTTTATTGCTCCTTTTCGTAACACTCAGCGGCATGAGAACAAGACTAGCATTAATTTAAAAGTGACGTCATGATTATAATTGATAAATTCTCCGAATTGCGCAGAAAGCCGCCATTTTGTACACATTTTAAACCGACAGAAAAAATTCTGCGCAACTACGTGTAAAGCAATGGGATTTTTAACTCTGGACGAAAGTGAATATGAACCGCCGATATTTAAGGATTTGCCATACTTTGTTTTAGTTATTTGAAGATGACACTCAATCTTTAGATTTGGCTTTGATGGTACGTGATCAGAGATCAAGTAGGGAATCTTTTTGCGTAGCTCTTTTTGCTACATATTTGTGCATTAGTGTTCAAAAGTGTGTCGAATTTCGTGATGCTACATTGGTTAAATCGAACGCTGCGTGGTGGTATGCACTATGCCCGTTATTACGGGGCTTGGGCTCTACTGTGGGTTGGGTTTGGGAATTCACGGAGAGTGACGGGATACGGGTACCCGTGACACGCACGTATAGAATGACCCGTGTCACGTAAGAGAAAAAACACGGGATAACTCATACCTAATAAATACATGCATATCTCAACAAACGCGAAAAATGTTCATGCCTGCAATCAAATAACCACAAAATAGAAATGAATTATACGTCCACACACACAAAAAAAATTACTTTTGAATTTTTGAGATTGTTGGATATTTGTTGATTTTTTTTTGAAATTTCAAAAAATGTTTTGGTAAAAAAAAAAATTAAATTAAAAAATGCCTGACCGACCGTGAGAGGTAAGTTTGCCTGAACAACAGGATTTTTGTGTTGCTTATTTATTAAGCTCTTGTTGATAATAATTTACAATCCAAAATACTACTGCAGCTTAACCCTAACTCTATAACACCGCACGGCAACAGATTTTTTTCTGACAGAGAAAATTCACCCGAAAGGTCACCCTGACCCCCCCCCCCCCCCCCACACCGGATTTGAACCACGGACCTCCAGCACCAAAGCTCATCTCCATTCCACTACACCACGGCTGTCAAGGCTACTCGGCTAAGTATATTTCGCCTCATATATAGCCTGGGCCCATTTTATAGCCCAAAAACTTGCATGCCGGGTTATAAAAACAGGCTGGCCGTGTTGTTGCCGTGTGGTGTAGTAGGGATAGGTAGGGTTAATGGTTAGATTGATTGTAAAGGCTACTCACTGGAGAAAAGAAGTCCACAAACCACGTCTCACCACTATTCATCACCTTTTCTGCAAACTCTTCTGGATTCAACATATGAAGTCTGGAGTTTAGACTACCTCTACCAAATGCTGCAATGTCTTGTGAAAATGTACGCCCTACAAACAAACAAACAGAACAGAGATAAGTCTGGAGTTTAGACTACCTCTACCAAATGCTGCAATGTCTTGTGAAAATGTACGCCCTACAAACAAACAAACAGAACAGAACAGAGATCTATGAGATTAGATATGCTCAAGATTAAACTTAAATACAGATTTGTTATACATTTTAGCCCGTTGTCTATGCAATCAATCACCTGTTTTAAGTGTAACAAGTCTAATATGGAAACAAAATGATGTCTAGGCGTCAGATTTGTGGAACACCTACGACCTGAAACATCTGTGACACCCCATTACCTGCCTATGCAACGATATACTACACCCCCATCTGATCTGCATATAACTGGCCTTCTCAACTCACGAGGCTCTGACCTGTGACACCCCAATACCCTCCTATACAACGATACACAACACACCCCATCTGATCTACATATAACTGGCCTTCTCAACTCATGAGGCTCTGACCTGTGACACCCCATTACCCTCCTATACAACGATACACAACACACCCCATCTGATCTACATATAACTGGCCTTCTCAACTCATGAGGCTCGGACCTGTGACACCCCAATACCCTCCTATACAACGATACACAACACCCCCCATCTGATCTACATATAACTGGCCTTCTCAACTCATGAGGCTCTGACCTGTGACACCCCAATACCCTCCTATACAACGATACACAACACACCCCATCTGATCTACATATAACTGGCCTTCTCAACTCATGAGGCTCGGACTTGTGACACCCCAATACCCTCCTATACAACGATACACAACACACCCCATCTGATCTACATATAACTGGCCTTCTCAATTGATGAGGCTCGGACTTCCAATGCTGGATAACTGAACAACGTATCATCTTCAACCATATATGGCACACTTGCTAGCCCCATACAACAATAGTATCAACATCCAATTCCCATCATTCAAATCGTGGCTCTGCATTTGCACACACACTCCACATACCGTGTTCAAGGTCTATCAACCAAACATTGGTTTGTACTTTCTAATACAAATTGTGCATTCTCTCCACTAAAACTGTTTTATTCTTACATACAAACACCACATCCGAAGATGAGAATGGCTACGCATGACATACCAACAAATAGAAGATCGAGTAGACGTTTCAAGTTCTCTGTTGATGAATCGCCAATGCAATCCTCTATATTTGTACATGTATGTAAGAATAAAACAGTTTTAGTGGAGAGAATGCACAATTTTTATTAGTTTGTATGTTATAATAATGTTAGGGTTGCAGGTAAGCATATTTAATGATCTCATAAACTTTGTGTTGTTATTTGTTTATTAGAATCCTTGATTGCTCTATATCACTACTATCTGGTCTGATCTCTGTTATCAGAGACTGCCGATTAGCTCAGTGGTTAGAGCATTCAATTACTGTTTGAAAGGTCACAGGTTCAAGTCCCGCACCCTCGCATGTCCTTGCTTTTTAAGTTGGGATATGAGTCAAGGCTTGTTATGTTTGTTTGAGTTGTGGAATTTGTGGTAGTTATCTGCCTCGCTGTTATTTATTGAATTTTTACCACAAATTATAGATGTTTTGTCCAATTATGGACACTTCCAGTTTATTCACAGATACTTTACTTTGCGAATTTGAAATTACTGCTATTTTAGCAGGCATTTATTTTTGTGAATCTGGAAATTTTACTGTTCCGTTCAATGCAAATTTGTCAGTTTCACAGGTATTTAATTTTGCGAATCCACACCCCTCGCAAAATTCGTGAAATTAAATCCCTTGCAAAATGTGTTTGTTTTACAGTACGTGAATCACTCTGTCATTCTGCTTACCATGGTGTAGCTCATGTTCACCGCCTGGTTTGAATAATGCTACTTTAGGCAGATCATGTGTGATGTATAACTGTTGACAGACGGCAAAATGTTGAGGGCAGTTGAATAGACCAACCTGCAGAAACAATCAGTATATACATTTTGTTATTCGTTTACAAGGAATTGACACTTAAAGGTAGATGTTCCGATCTTCAACTTGAAGTTTTCTATTCTACATGAAAGGTCATCCTTAAAAAAGTCGTGTTCCAAAGTTTGAGTTGCATAGCTCTAATGGTTCTTATTTTAGACGCACAAGATGCTGTGAACTGTACCCATTGAGTAGTACACAAACTATAACGGTGGTTACCACCATTCGCGGTAATTCGACGTTATTTCATCGATTTCTCCGTAATTATACCGATTTAGAGCGTCAAATTTCAGTATAATGATGAGAAAAATACGAGCGTTCATATGATATAAAAATCTCCGTATGTTTGAAATAATTCTGTGTTACGAAAATGTGATCGGGTCATCTACCTTTAATGTTATACACAAAGATAAATCACAATGGCAATGATGATAGTTTCATCCGTACATGATACATTATTAATGAAAGGCAAAGGACACATTTAGCTATGATATTACAGGGTGCAAAAACAAGACCAGACAAGACATGTGGGACAGACAGTATGTTGGCAATGGCATTTTCTAAGAAGAAACATAGTATTAATTAAATTAATTATAAAATACGGACAAATAATTGAAATTAGAGTATGGATAAAAGAATGATAATGCATAATAATCAGATTACAAATCATATTGTGAAAAAAGAAAATGCTTGTACTTATTATTAAAGCATTTGATGGTAATACTGTTACGAATCGATATGTCAATGGAGTTCCATAATACAGGCCCCTGCGTTTAATTGTGTTTCTTGCAAGATCTGAAGTAAAATTATATGGTCTATAGATAAACCGACCTGGTTCGATAAGAATGAATGTGATTGGTTACCCGAAAATAATAAGCGAAAAATATCAGGAAGAAAATTGTTTTTGAATTTGAACATAAACAGAGCAACTTGGTGCTTATGAATACCATAGACTGTATGACTATTTAATTTCTTAAACAGAGGACATGTGTGAGCAAGGAAGTGTGAGTTAGTGTATAAACGAAAAAATTTCAGATGAATATAGAATTAAGTGGCAGTTGTTTTTGTCGGCCAAATTATATTACAATTGAATGTGGGGTAAAACCAAACTAGAATAAAGCGAATATAACGTTGAGCCAGATGAAATGGGTTTGAGTCTAAAAAGATATTAGGTGTGTGGTCCTAAGCTTGAAATCTGATTTATTTATGCTTTATTTATTGAGGGTAAAACACTTCAGAGATAAGCACTGATGGGGGGGGGGGGGGGGGGGGCGACAAGTAGGTCCTCATTTGATGCATACATAAACAGATTATATCTACGGATTGTCAAAAATATATACATGTAATATATCATATAATAATAAATATCAAAAGTGTGAATACATGATTTAAATTTAATGACATTGGTGAAACACTGATCCAAAAAGAAGAAGCTCTAGCATGAAACGTGCGATTGTACCAGAATTGCTATTAATCAATGAAGTTTTTGATGTATGATTTCTGGTTGTGTAAGTATGACTATTTCACTATTATGTACAAATCAAATTGGCATGATAAATAATTTGGACTGACATTAATTTCTTAAACATTTGAATACAATGACGCCTCAGCAGATGCCTCAGCATATTCCATCAAGCGAGACTCGGTCATCTGTCACTGCCCATTGACAACCTCCTGCAGCCTGCCCAACGACAATCACGACATTCCCACTCTCTGGCTTACTCCACAATATCCACAAATAAGGACTGCTACAAAAACTCTTTTATACCGCACATACCATAACAGACTGGAACTCACTACCGGAAAACATTGCCAAACTAAACTTGAGTGAATCTTTCAAGAAATCGGTAACAACGCACCTACATCAAACTCAAGAAAAGCAAGACTAAACACAGCAACATTACATGCGCAAATCATATCCTGACCGGATGACTCCACATGGAGCGTTGGCCAGTACAACCATCCAGTATAAGAATTTGATTAGTTCACTTTTCATTTTCTTTTACACACTTCAGTAAATTCATCATATCACTAACAGGTGTTCTAATATCAGCAGATGATATTGTTTCTAGCTAACGATTATGGAGAATTTGTAGCTTTGTTTGGCATGTCTGAGAACAGTTGGACCTTTATTATGTTTTGATGAATTCAAGTGTGGGAAAATATTGGATCCAAAACATGATAATGATAAAATTGGATGTTTTAAGCCCAAATGTATTGGTCTCGCTATGAGTTTTAAAATATTGGACTCGACTGCATCTCGCCCAATTTTTCTTTAAATTCACAGCTCTACCAATACATAAGGGCTCAATAAATCCAATTATATACCATACTTGGCTAGCATAATCAGAATGAGGAATAACGAGGATAATACGTGTTTAGGAAATACCAGGCATAAAATATAGATTTTGTGATTCATAGTTGACATTCTCTTCCCAGAACATACTTTCAAACAAATCTGGGTTTTTTATTTACAATATGAATGAACAAAAGATGATATAAATATAGTATACTACCATCTATGGCCCAGCATACGATGCATCATTTCTGTACCAGGGATCAGCAAAACACTTGATCATATGCTAACGTTTGGAGTAAGGCATGCTTATGATTTCATAGCCAGTGTTATGTGCCGACCTTTTCAACTTGAGATAACCCAGAGCACCAAATGTTGGTGTATACTATATATAACAAAATTCACAACCAAAAGTACTATCTCATCCAGCATACCTTAAATCCTGGTAGTAATGTTCCTAGTTTCCTCAATTCTAGACTCTTCCCTTCCTTGTCATCAGTGAAGTAGACTAACATTGGCATCTGGCTTGCACCAGTCTTGAGAGCTTCTCGAGCAGACTATTATAAAGGTAATAGAAACAGTTTATATAGCTTATTATAAACATAACATTGATATTCTGTCAAAACATTGTATGGGGTTTTTTTTGGGGGGGGGGGTGGGAGAGAGGCTACAGCATGTGTAAAGTAAAGTAAAATTGCCCAACGGTTATATACACAGGAAGTGTCGCTTTATACATGTTCAGGGCCAAGAGCACTTACAAGATATTGATGATGTGTTTTGGCCCTTGAACATGTGTAGAGTAGATTGCCCAAAGGTTATACATTATAAAGTATTACATTTATAAAAGGGCTAAATAGAGATACAAGGTTTTGACAGAACAGTGACAATAAGAAACTTCTGCCCAAAAATTAAATAAGTGTTATTTAGTAGGGTTAATTTGGTCATCCATAATGACGGTTTGGTTATTTTCTCAGCTACATTTTGGTACCCAGTTATCTTCCAAAAACCTTAAATTGTCTAAGAGATTGGAAATGGTTTATAATAATTGATGTAATTCCATTATTACCACTCGGGCAAATAAATAATGCATCAATATCTATAGTTTGATCAGTTCCAAATTGGCAAGCCTCCTTTACAGCAGTGAATTAATACAGAAAATGATGAAGGTACACATGAACACAACAAGTGCACTATACATCAAATGTGTGACAAATGTGTTTGGCCAAAATCGCATACGTAAATGACCATAATCTTGCATGTTCGCTTACAATCACTTATGCGCACAGAGAGATAAAAAGTGAGAAGAAAAAAATCTCACCATTTGGAACTGATTGAACTATAATAGATGTGCTTTGTTATCAAAATGGCAAGATTCATTTCAAGCATTGTTGTGAAATTAACATTTTGTATATGAAGTGATTCTATAAATAATAAAAAAATTGGACATGAGAATACATGGGTTAAACCTGGTCTTGCTGTGTATGACGGATAAACAATTGTGTACATTTCACTGGAACTTATCTATTGCCTAAAGGTTGACTCATCATTTAAGTATATTCACTCTGATGGTAAAAACACCATTGAGCACTTTTTGGCAAAGTTTTGACAAATTTATCGTTATAAACTGTATCTAAATAAGTACTTATACATTAAATGCGGGAAAAGTGTACTTTAGGTCCAAGATACTGGTATACCAGTATCATACAATACGTATACTGGGACACAAAAGTTGCCAGTATCGCTGGATACTGGTACGATTAATGTTCCAGTATCGCTCGATACTGGAACACCAAATTGTGTTCCAGCATCGCTTGATACTGGAATGTTTTTATGTTCCAGTATCGAGCAATACTAGTACACATGCTACCAGTGTAATTTGTCCCAGTATTGAACGATACTGGTACACAATTTTGTTCCAGTATCGCCCACTACTGGTACATTTTGTGTGTCCCAGTATCGCCCGATACCAGTACAGTCCAGAATCTTAAACCTAACTTACACTTTTTCCATAAATGCCTCTATTAATTTACTTACTTGGAATTCTTGTTCACTTATCACTGCGATGTCTGGCAGAAGTTTTAGTACTTCATTTGCTATATGTTTGGGTTCCTCAAATTCTAACTCCTATAACAAAAATAAATGAAGAATAGACAATTTTGAAAGCATAAAAATGAATTTGTTGTCCATGTCCATCAGGAGGATGTGCTTGAATCTGTATGCGATGACTTACCCAAGTGTTTGACAGTGAATTTAAGCTCATAACAAGGCAATTAGTAAATAATGCTGTTCATAATTGATGTCTCCACCAAATTTTATTTTGCAATCACTATATAATTGCCTTCTTTTTCCCCAAAGTTTTTGATCCAATTGGAACTCGACTCGTTTATGATGCGTTTGAATCACTCTGTATTGGTTTATGATATGAGTTTGTATCACCCTGTATTGGTTTATGATATGAGTTTGTATCACCCTGTATTGGTTTATGATATGCGTTTGAATCACTCTGTATTGGTTTATGATATGAGTTTGTATCACCCTGTATTTGTTTATGATATGAGTTTGTATCACCCTGTATTGGTTTATGATATGAGTTTGTATCACCCTGTATTGGTTTATGATATGAGTTTGTATCACCCTGTATTGGTTTATGATATGAGTTTGTATTGGTTTTAGATATGACCTTTGTAAGGCAATTCAGGATCAGCAGTTGGTACTATACAGTGTGTCCAAACAAAACTGGAGAACTTATTTAACTTAAAGGTAGATGACCCGATCACATTTTCGTAACACAGAATTATTTCAAACATACGGAGATTTTCATATCAAATGAAAGCTCGTATTTTTCTCATCATCATACTGAAATTTGACGGCCTAAATCGGTATAATTACGGAGAAATCGATGAAATAACGTCGAATTACCGCGAATGGTGGTAACCACCGATATAGTTTGTGTACTACTCAATGGGTACAGTTCACAGCATCTTGTGCGTCTAAAATAAGAACCATTAGAGCTATGCAACTCAAACTTTGGAACACAACTTTTTTAAGGATGACCTTTCATATAGAATAGAAAACTTCAAGTTGAAAATCGGAACATCTACCTTTAACTGCTTTGTATTTATATAAAATTAAATATCTTTTCCCTTATCCATACCCTAGAAACGTGTCAGAGGGGATGGAACAAAGAATAGGGGGAGGGGTTAAATAAAAAAAAGTATGTCCGCCAGTCCCGGGAGATACATCACCACCCAGCCACCTTCCAAGCTACAAAATCAGAGACCATATATACCCTGGGTTTTTGCTACATGAGACGGAACTTGTGTGTGTGTAAGCCAAGTGCTGCTGTTGTTGCCGTGTGGTGTAGTAGGGTTAGGTTAATTGATAAAATTAGGAGACCAATCTAATATCAACTTTTGGGAATACAAAGATTTAAATAGGGCGTGGTCAGAACCCATTTGTCCCGATAATAGCAATACACTACCCATGAGTCACATCTGTGTGAGTTTTCTCTGCATGGAGTTTATTCTCAGAAATAAAGTATGTTTGTTCAAACTAAGTTCATCAGTATGATGCCATTTCATGCCACAAGTAGTAAGAGTAAGGAAGGAGACACCATTTCACTTCTCCTATAAACATGTTTACATGGGTTTCTGTTTCTTATTTGAATATTCAACAATAAATTAAATCATAGAAGTATTTGTGAGAGCGCCGTGATACCCTGATCTAATTCCTTTTATTTTAATATTCAACAATAAATTACATCATAAAAGTATTTGTGAGAACGCCGTGATACCCTGATCTAATTCCTTTAATGAGATGAATAATTTATTGGCTGTTTCCAATTGCAAAGAATGGCAGGGTCTCAGAAGGTTGTTTATTGATTCTTTTCCTTAAAAATGAATTTACACTTTTAAAATCTCTTTATTATATGACAAAGATATGTTTCCTGCCCAAGCCATAATTTGGTAAAGAATAAATTTAAAAGCAAACTTTGCTGAAGTCAGAAAACTGCACAAATGCAACACATTGGCGGTTCATTTGCAAAAACTAGACAAACAGGTTCTGACCACACTCTATTCAAAGCTTTGTTTTTCATCAAGTTGACATCAGAGATTGGTCTCATAATTCCATATCCCATAATATGAAGCAGCTATATTTGCTACTTTTTCACTCATGAGCTCTCTAGTTTTAGGACCCAGGTTTTGGGACACACTGTAATTTGAACTTCCCCCTAAATCCTGTCGTATTCAAACAATATATAGTTTTACCAAAGGAATGATTGGAATGGTTTATTTATGGTAGCACTTAAACCAGTATCGGTATCGAATCAGGAAAGTGGGTAGTCTATACTGTAAACATTTTTGTGGTGGTTATAAGTTTGTGTATTTCGCGGAAATCGATATGATCCAGCAAAATTATTAAACTACGAAAACATTTAAATGAAGAATTTTGTCAAATTTAGTTAAAATACAAAAACTGCTAACAATTGTTAATCTGACATTAAAAATTGTCAGTGAGACTTGAAATCATGAAAAAATCTATATGCAAAATATTGACTTACACAATATCATATCATATTATGACATCCGTTTCAACTTATAAACTCACACCTCCTAAGTGAATGAGTGATACACATGGATTAGCATTTATCGCAACTTGAGATGTATTAAAACCATTCAGTCGTATTTGCAGTTTCATCTCTCTGAGATTTAGCGCCCCATGATGATGTCCGACGCAATAGTATCAGCAAAGGTACTGCTTCTGGTAATGATTGGTGGTGTGAGCTATGTTCATGCACAGTCATCATTACCATGTAAGATGTACAACTACACCAGATATGACTGCAGTGGGAAATATTTATATTCCATACCAATGCTTCCAGCAAACTGGATTACTGTGCTTGAACTGCAGAGCAATCATCTCGCCGTGATCCCGAACAATAGCTTCTACAAACACCCAGAGCTCAAGGAGATAGATCTTAGTTTGAATAGTCTCAGAGGAATCGGGGTGTTTGCCTTCGGTGGACTGCTTAACTTGACTACACTTTCTCTTGCCAACAATATGATAGAATACCTACCACAGAATACATTCAGGGACTTGATTCAATTGCAGAATCTTAATCTTAAAGGGAATAGGTTTTATAGCATACCTCGGGCTTCACTGGCAATGCTGCCGGAATTGATAACATTGGATATAAACGCTGATTCTCTATTGCTTGTTGGGTCTCCTAAAATCAGTGTGACAATTGCTTCATTTGCCAACCAAATAACAATAACTTTGATAAATATTTCTTTTACAAATCTCTCCGATTTGAGCGAACTGACAACAGTCTACGGTTCATCATCGTTGAAACAACTCATAAAGCTCAGTGTTCCATGTGTGCCATTCAATAAACTAAAATCAGTGAATTCTAAACTAAGACATCTGACCGTGCTATGTCATGATTGGATGTTGACCAATGAAGGTAACACTACTGCCATAGCCAGCAGACAATCTCTAAAAGATCTGCATAGATTCAAAGCTTTGGAGTTCTTGAAACTGAAACATGACATATTATCTATAGAGGTAGCAGCATTCTCATGGGCGAAAGGACTCAAGCAATTGGATCTCAGTTCAAATCACATTTGGCATATAAGCTCAATAGCATTTACTAACTTGACACGCTTGGAGACCTTAGATCTAACTGATAACAATCTTCATAATATATCATCTTTTACATTCATCAACCTACCAAACTTGAAATTCCTGAGGCTCAGTGACAACAAACTTCGGCATATACAATATGAGACATTTATCAACATGGTGGGTCTGGAAACCCTAGACCTTCGTTCTAACCATATTCACAATATATCATCTGGCGCATTCCTCAACCTAAGGAAATTGGTCAATCTTGATCTTAGTGATAACCAAATTCAGCAACTCCAATCCGATGCATTTAATGGCTTGACTAGTTTGAAAACCTTAGATTTGTCATCTAATCAAATACAATCTATCGCAGGTAATGACACACATCCTTTTGGTGCATCCTCCAATCTAACTGATTTACTCCTGGACATCAACCCTTTATCCGATGAATTCTTTGGCACCAAATTGAATTTACCCAATCTTGCACAATTGTCTTTAAGAGGAACAAACATCAAAGATTACAGAAATCTTTCTCAATTCCCACTTCTGAAAACATTAGGTATATATACAAGTACGGTCCAATCTTTAACAAGTGAAATGCTACCTGCTTCTTTACGTCACCTTGATGTAACATTTTCTCATCAAATACCTTTTATTTTTCATTTAAATATAAGTCTTTTCAGGAATTTAAATGATGTAAGGATAGTAACAGAGGGTGATGACTGTGGTGCTGTGGTTTTTCCTTTGACTGACAATTCCACTTCTCTTGCATCACTCGAATTAACAAATATTTGTCCAAACTTTGAGCGCTTACCTGTCATAAATTTACCTAATTTAGTCACACTACTTCTACGCTACAATGACCTGCTTTCTTTTCCAGTGGATCTTGGAATTACAAATGTTGAACATATCGACCTCAGTTTTAACAGAATACAAGTTATTAATGCAGAGACAATGGTAAAATTTACAAAGCTTAGATCCCTGGACCTTGCTAATAATAAGCTTGTGTCCATGACATTTGTCAAACCCTTGATGTCCACTTTAGTGTTTTTAGAGCTAAGTGCAAATAGCATAACTAAAATACCAGATGACATCTTCCAAAATGCTTCAAATGTACAGTTCATGGATATGAGCTTCAATCCGTTTGACTGCACATGCCAAAGTGGAGTAACCTACTTTAATGCTTGGTTTGATAAAGATACTACAGTATATGTAGTAGGAATTGACTCATATAAATGCTTTTTCCCTCCTAATCTTACAGGAACTGTTATAACAAACATTGAACTAGATTGTGTAATGTATACACCCAGTAATAACACCCTAAACTTTCCCCTTATTTTGGGTGCAAGCATTTCATGTATTATCGTTATAGCTATCATTGTCTTCATTGGCACCAGGTGGTACTGGAGAATCCGATACAAACTTTTTCAACTGCAACATCGCAGAAGACATCACGATTATATCGATGAAAATGATCTGGACGACATCGTTGATGGCAACGTTGATGCCGCCGTCGATGATGACATGGACCATGAGGCAGCTCGTCCGCTGCGATTTGATGCCTACGTAGCTTACCATGACAACGATGAGGACTGGGTATTGGATGAATTAATCAAACACATCGAAGGAGAATACCTCACAGCTGACGGGGACTTGGTACAAAATGATAATCAAGAAGAAAGAATGGTGTTACACATTCCAGAAAGAGACACGGCCCCGGGTCAGCCTCGCATTGCTGCCTTAACGGATGCCATTCAACGCAGCACAAAAACTATCCTTATCTTATCACATAGTTTCATGGAAAATGAGTGGTGTTATATGCAGATGCAGGTGGCCTTTGAGAGGCTATTTGCCGAAGGTCGAGACGTCATCATTCTTGTTCTATTGGAGGATATTCCATACGAGCAGATGACCCGAGAACTAAGAAAAATGCTAAGAAGGAAACGCTATCTAAAGTGGCCTGATGATCGGGTTGGTCGCCGCTTGTTTTGGGGACAATTACGACAGAAAATCAAGAAACCAGCGCTTGTGGATCGTCGCTTTGAAATTTAATTCATGCAAAACGTAACACTTCAAAGAAACATCCATTTAATATAAAAACATAGTAATTTGCACTGATTAATTGTTTGAACCCTGAATTAATTGTAGGGGTCGGTACCCCTACCCGGAGTTATTTGCGTAAATTATGCTGAATTATACTATGTGATATCATACATTTCTGTCCTATCTGTCATCCTCTGGCTAAACGTTTTCTATAGTGGCATACTGCCCTCTATTTCACACATTCTGGCAGTCAATATTAAATAAGAGCGAGGCAAATAACTACCGCAAAGTTCCACAACTCAAACAAATATAACAAGCCTCGACTCATATCCAAACTTGAAAAGCAATGACTGCCTCGCTATTATTTATTTACTTTGTTTTAGTTCCCTACTGCGATCTTCATGTTGGTATGTGATGATTAACACTTCACATCTTCAGATGTGGTGTTTATATGAGTCAATATTAAGCGATGAAAACATGACTTTCACTGTCCGTTTTCAGCCTCAGCCTCGCTATTTTGAGCGTAATCCAATACATCCCTGTCTGCCTGAGTATCATCTGCATAAGATCCTGTTGCATATTCGTCCTATTTCTTGAAGTTTATGACAGTTTATTCCATCAAAAATTTGATCAGAACACAGCGAAAAGAAGGTATTTCTCATCGGGTGGTGAACATGTGACTTGAAAGAAGTCATATGACCACCTGAAGTCATATGATCAATCTGTCGCCTGTTCCCAGGCCGATTTATCTATCTATCAATAAGTTATATTACTTTCTCTGTGCGGCCGAAAAATCTACCTATCGGTTTAAAGGATTAAATATTATGGGTAAACCACACTTTGAAACGAGACTAGCCAGGTGCTACTGTAAAAGTGGTCATTTTCACATGATTAAATGTTTCACTTCGCAGATTTTGAATAATATTTGGTCCAGAAGAAAGTCAGAACTAATCCTGACGAAAGCTTGACAGTTTTAAACTTGTCTGACACACAGCGAACCCGTTAAACACTTAGCTTATATTGAATAATAATTCCATATATTTATACACAAATATTTGAACATTTATATTTTTTCGCAGTAGCTGCTTTTAGAGTGTGTGAAAACTGTGAAAATTAATGCAGCAAAAAATGTCCATGTAACGTGCACTATATATATCTATAAATACAGGAAGTAGACCTTATAATAAGATCAATTATCAGTGCATCCTTGGTGTAAGATAGTGTCACACACTGACCATCAAATATAACATCTCACCAAGATACTAGTGCCCTTTTGGAGCATTAGCTGGGATTCGAACCCATAAATGTTAAGTGCCCCAGCGAAAAGACACAAAAATGGACTTCAACTTAACAAAATATTAACCTACAGCCTATTTTACAACTTGACCTGGGATAACCTTTGATGGTATGTGACATTTGACCTCATTAAATTATGAAAATGTCCATGATACATCAATAACCCAACATGGAAACCACATGAGACAATAAAGGGTTCAAAATAGTAAGTCCCCTCCTAAAATTAGATCACATTTGTTTGCAAAACTCCACTCACAATTAAATGTTTTGAGAAATTGGAACGTTTATGAAAAGGGAAATGCTTGGCCACTCATAGAAAGTTTCCCCTTTTCAATATCACATTTACTTCCCAAAATATTCACAATTTCCCAAAATTGTGCCTACAGAAAAAGTGGCACTTTTCAAAATCCTGTACAAGAAAGTTACAAAAATGTCTCCGGTGCTTTTTGGGAATGGTTTCCATGGGTTTGCGAAAAAGGTGTGGTGTTTTTTTGTATAGATATTATAGATGGAGGCCGCCATGTTTACTGATGATCTCTTACTGACATTTACTCTTCTAAGAATATCAATGATTGGCTCAGCCTGAATGGGAACTTAACAGCCCAACAAGTAATCTTAAGATTTCAAAATAAAAGCTTATACATACTCTTGAATTAGTGTCACTTTTATTTGTCTGAAGTTCTTATTACAATCCAATCAAGGTTGACTTGCTTGAGGTGCCCTGTGCCAAGGGGCTTTGTTTTTGATACATTGAGAAAACACATAGTAGCGCTGGCCACATGGTCCAGCAAAATTATATTTTCATTTTCCGAACAGATGGGCTAAATAAGCCTGTATGTACCATCATCAAGTTAAATTTAAAGATAAATTATTTTAAATGCAGCAATGTCTCTTTTCTTAAATTATGTAACGTAATACTGGTTTTCAATACATGTTGGCAATATTTAGGCATATTTCATGGACAGGAATTATTAGGATAGAATTTTTTGTTGATGCTACAACTTGTCAAACCAGAGATCATATTTTCTAAACGTCCAAGATATCATGTCAGACACATTTTGTGTAGCAGGGATAGCAGGATGTTCATTTTTACTAACAGCAAAATTCTTACCGGCCAGCCAGGCATGTATTTTTTAATAGTTACCCGCCTCGGGCGTGCGAGTGGGTACTAAGTACATCCTTGTTTTCAATTATTTTTTAAGCTGGTCTTTATTTGATATACAAAGTAAAATGATTTTTTTTTCATGCATGAATAGCCAATTTTATAGTTTCCACTTTCACATCAATAACTTCCCTGCATGCACTTTTCGAAAAACATCATTTTGGAGAAATGTGCTTGTTTTGGGAAAAGTAAACATGGTATTAAAAATGGGAAACTTTGTGTGGGAAGCAAAGCGTTTTTCCCATTCAAAGTGTTTCAATCTCTCAAAACGCCTAATTGTGTGTGCAGTCATGCAAACAAATTTGTGTAGGAACTTGAAATATGCCACTTTTTCCAGAAACATCATTTTGGGGAAATGTGACTATTTTGGGAAAGTAAAATGGTATTGAAAAGGGAAACTTTGTGTGGGTAGCCAAGTCTTTTCCCTTTTCATAACATAAGAGTTTTAATCTCTCAAAACACCTAATTGTGTGTGGAGTCATGCTAACAAATTCGTATAGGAACTTGAAATGTGCCACTTTTTCCAGAAACATAATTTTGGGGAAATGTGACTATTTTGGGAAAAGTAAACATGATATTGAAAGGGGAAACTTTGTGTGGGTAGCCAAGCCTTTCCCTTTTCATAACATAAGTGTTTTAATCTCTCAAAACGTTCAGTTGCTTATGGAGTTATGCAAACAAACATGATCTAATTTTAGGGGGGGGGGCTTACTTCTTTTGAACCCGTTATAATATTTGAAATATGAGAGTCATATTCAACTCTTAAGCCTTTAAGCCTTTTACCTTTCCTCCTTTGGGTGTGACTTTCTTCCCTTGTGGATAGAACTTGATAGTGCTGTCTTCTATTGACAGTTTCTGGCAAAGTTTGGATGAAGCTACACAGTCTATAGCTGCAACATTCACTACTTTATTCTGTGAAAAAAAATGAAAACATATATATTTCGTTATAGTGTTTTGCACAACTGAAAACTGTAGCAATTACTTGCTTTAGAGATCAGCAACTTGTTTGTGAATATTGGGAGGTCTCTATCTCTCTATCGGAATGTGCCAAAGTCCCCACTGTTTTTTGTGGGATGTCTCTATCTCTCTATCGGAATGAGCCAAAGTCCCCACTGTTTTTTGTGGGAGGTCTCTATCTCTCTATCGGAATGTGCCAAAGTCCCCACTGTTTTTTGTGGGAGGTCTCTATCTCTCTATCGGAATGTGCCAAAGTCCCCACTGTTTTTTGTGGGAGGTCTCTATCTCTCTATCGGAATGTGCCAAAGTCCCCACTGTTTTTTGTGGGAGGTCTCTATCTCTCTATCGGAATGTGCCAAAGTCCCCACTGTTTTTTGTGGGAGGTCTCTATCTCTCTATCGGAATGTGCCAAAGTCCCCACTGTTTTTTGTGGGAGGTCTCTATCTCTCTATCGGAATGTGCCAAAGTCCCCACTGTTTTTTGTGGGAGGTCTCTATCTCTCTATCGGAATGAGCCAAAGTCCCCACTGTTTTTTGTGGGAGGTCTCTATCTCTCTATCGGAATGTGCCAAAGTCCCCACTGTTTTTTGTGGGAGGTCTCTATCTCTCTATCGGAATGAGCCAAAGTCCCCACTGTTTTTTGTGGGAGGTCTCTATCTCTCTATCGGAATGTGCCAAAGTCCCCACTGTTTTTTGTGGGAGGTCTCTATCTCTCTATCGGAATGTGCCAAAGTCCCCACTGTTTTTTGTGGGAGGTCTCTATCTCTCTATCGGAATGTGCCAAAGTCCCCACTGTTTTTTGTGGGAGGTCTCTATCTCTCTATCGGAATGTGCCAAAGTCCCCACTGTTTTTTGTGGGAGGTCTCTATCTCTCTATCGGAATGTGCCAAAGTCCCCACTGTTTTTTGTGGGAGGTCTCTATCTCTCTATCGGAATGTGCCAAAGTCCCCACTGTTTTTCGCTGTCAATACAGCATCTCTTCTCTCTGCACTTATTTAGCAAAACAGCGTAACTAGAAAAATGAGATATGAGCACTTTAAAGTTTGAGTGTTTGTATTTTCTCTATTATTTACAGAGGAAGTTGATTTAAAAATGGAAACGTGCATTGTGTTTCATTTTTTTTATTGTTAAAAACTAAGTAAAATAAACTATTTTTACTAAAGATACAGCTGATTTTGTCCAGATACGCGGGTTTGCCAATCCGACATCTTATTATACGCAGAGTTAATCTTGCAAAACAGCGTAATTCAAGTTACATGTAATTCTTTGGTTACTATTTTTCGCCAAACCGGCAAACCCGCGCATCTCGTAGCAAAATAGTTGTTTGGTAAAGGTGCATAACTTACGCTGTTTTGCCAAGAAAATACTATATTTTGAAACACGTAATTCGAGTAACGCTGTTTTACCAAGTTGCAAAATAATGCTGAGATACGTTAGGCTATCTTTAAAATGGTGCGTCCAGGGCTTTTGAGACTCTAACAGATGAAAAGAGCGCCCTCGATTTCCCCAAAAATGTATGTAACTCAAAAATTCAATATTTCGAGTTACGCTGTTTTGCTAAATTATGGCCGTGTAGTTGTCAATGTCACACTTCATTGAACAGACCACACAGTAGTCTGAGTGAGAAATAGTGGTGAATTTGGCACATTTTGAATAAGGCTTCCCCACATTCTAAAGCAGTTGGCTAAACTCTGAAACAGGAACATGCTACTAATGAGGTATCGTTGAAAAGGGGAACACACAATATGAATATATCATGAAATATCCTACAAATTGGCGATTAAAAAAACAAGATTCCAAACTTTTTTGAGGAGTTTATATAACATCCCAAAAGTATTGAAGAAATACTTTTTATTCCAATCTTTCCAGCTTTGAGCATTGAGAGGGTAAAAAATGTTTGTTGAAGGAAAAACATATAATTCACAGATCAGTTCTCCAGTTAAGGATAATTGGGGGTGGGGGGTACTGAACACAACAATAAAAAACAAAAACAAAACAGACATGTTAAAACATTAAAATAGATAGCCGTATTAAAGGGACCTGCCCTGCAGTAAACCATTATGATTGCATGTTGAGAGTTGGATAATTGTCACATGTGGGTTCCTTGTCAGCATGAAAAATTGAGAAAGATAGACAATTTGGTGATGTTGTCACGGAATGTTTTAAAAGTTACTTACAAGTATAGCA
Source organism: Ophiura sarsii (assembly GCA_035610835.1). NCBI lineage: Eukaryota > Metazoa > Echinodermata > Ophiuroidea > Amphilepidida > Ophiuridae > Ophiura > Ophiura sarsii. Next base: position 62,241,269 of record CM069459.1, read on the forward strand.
GCTAATTTGAACTGATCTTCATCATCCAAACATCCCACCTGTGATACCTCTGTTGAGTCACCAGCTGATTGATTGATAAGGAAAAGTGAAAAAAAAAGATAACAGTTTGATAAAACCATTATATTTAGCACTGGGCTGTCTAACAGACTTGATCGTTCTAACATCATGTTGATTAAAATCTCATCAAAACATAGCTTTACATTTCACCAATTTGTATGTATTAACCCTATCTTCCCGGGCATTTTCAGGGGAGCACTTTTTGATTTGAACATCGGGTAGCACCAGCGCCGGGCGGGGAACAAACCTTCGGGTGTTGCACCTAACTGATTGAGCCACAGAGTCAACTGGAATATCTAAGATTTCCTTCTTACCATATTATGATAGCCCACCTGATCGTTCCATTATAGGTGGGAATAAAATACATCAACAAATCAATTTGTGATCATGCAATCCATTTACTGAGATGGGTGGAATATATAATACTCCTATTCATCTAATTGGTTCTTATTTACCCCTAGTATAGGATTATGGTTGCCTGATAAATATCTCATATAGTAGATCACAATAGAACTTCTTCACAGCGTTTCTTGAAAGCTTGGAATAATAATAATAATAATGGCATTTATATTGCTTATTGGGGAGCCTTTTTATTTATAATAATGGCATTTATAATGCTTATTGGCATTTATAATACTTATTGCATTTTGCATACTTACCATCCGGTGCACCGCAGTAAGATATAATCCAGGGCTGGGTTTTAGCCGTCTCTTCTAGTAATGTTTTCTTGAAATTTCCTGAAGAGAAAATTAAGTGATATTAATACATGGATAACATCAATGATCTTATTTACACACACAATTTTGCCGAATGTGACAAAAATCCAGTTTTGTACAATATGTGGCAAAACCAGGTCCACTTTGACCGGATCTGAATACACTGACCATTATTTTTAGGCACAATCCTGGCACCATCCAAATCAGATATGTGATGTGATCTGTGAAAACCTGCCACATGGTGGCATTTTTCATATTGTAGATATTTATATAATAAGAAAACTGAAGCTGTGCTGATTACAGAACTGTTTTGATCAATTTTATGAGGTCCCTACAAAAAAAGTTATAAGTGAATAATGATTGTGATGTCGTAGAAAGCTACAAAACAGGAAATCATGAAAAAAGCCCAAACAAGATACATAGTGTCCAATAGAATTACATTATAAAGTTAATCAGAAAAGTGACTAAAGTAAGTTTTTGAAGTTGAAATGTCATGAAAGGTGACGATACAAAATATTGCATATGAATTTTAAAAAAAAACCCAAAAAAACCCAATGTTTAACATTTTATTTTTATACCCATAATCCCTATTTTACATCTGGTGACATCAGACGGGTTTTCAGAGATCCCATCACATGCTCTGAACCTATTGGGGCCCAGTGGGATCTTTATTTGAAGTATTTCTAACTCCATTTTCTCAAAACTGTTATTTTTGTCACATGAGCTCTTCTTCCACCAAATTGGACCAGTTAAATGTTGACCCCAGATGACCTTACTTGTGGGGGTCAAATCAACCAAAATGTTGAGAAAAAACAGCCATAAACTGCATATAACTCAAATCAAAATGGCACTTGTTGAGTCCTTCAGGTGCTTTACTGTAGCAGCACCATATTTGTGGAACCGGTTACCACTTTCACTTCATGGCGCCAGGAATTCAAATCAAAACTGAAAACTCACCTTTTAATGTGTAATGTGACATTTTGCTTGCTGCAATTGACTGTTGCCAGTGATCCTCTATTTTGGGTTTTCATAAATTGCATTTTTGTGTATTTCTGTGTTTTAGAAAATTGGTTTGTAAGGTTTAATTGTGTTGATATGCGTTTGCTTAAATGTAAATTATGCTCTGTTTTAGTTTTTATCTCGATGTACTTTTTAATCCTAATTGGCACATTTGTAAATATGTGTGTGCTTTTCAATATTTGTATTGTATTATGCGCTTTACAAATGTAATTATCTATTATTCCAGTAGGATTAGGAAACTTATTTTCTTATTTTCCCTTGAAAATGACCGTATATATCACAAAAAATCTGTCAACATTTTGCCATCTTTTGAAAAGCAAAAATAATATTTTGGTTCGGTATTTATTTGCATGTGAACATTTATTTCACTGATTTCTAAAAAAAATGGGTCGGTCGGACCTGTAGAACAGGGTGTTTTCCGTGTCCTTAGCTTGACATTTCTGTTTTGTGCTTATACATGCATGTATATACTGGTAGTGAATTATATACTACTTACCAGGCCAAAGTGAATGCACTGTTGCACTGACGAGACGCAATGCATGCTTCACAAGGCTAGGTAAATTCCTTGTTCCAGTGTACTCCTCATTCTACAAAATACAAGAAAGAAAACAATCAAATTAAGGGGTTTTTTTGTTACACGCGCATTCTTACGGATTACATCTAAGGCCAAATTAAAATAATTGTTTGTCTCAAAGCTCCCGCGCGCGTTCGTTTATTGGTGCGCATTAGAAAAACAAAAATCTGAAAAAACCTTTTTTCTAAAATTTCACAGATTTTTCAGATTTTCATTGATCAGATCATCTTAAATACAAAAGTTCACTTTTACAAGGATTTCAATATTTTATATTTAAAAAAAAAAAAAAAAAACCTTGAAAAAAACCCGCATTCCGCATTAGTTTTACAACAGGAGAGGAGCTTTGAGACAAACAATTAATTTAATTTGGCCTAAGCATCCATCGTAAGCATTAGCATCATAGTATGGACAACATGAGGATATGTATATATATAATTACACATAGCTTTATTACAGGGTTGAACTATAAGTGCCCTGAGTAATATATGGGGACCATGCGGGTTATGAATAACAATACACTTACAGAAGGATAGACTTTTAGTGTAGGAATCTCGTAACAACCTGTTCAGTACATATTGGGTTGTCATCCATCTGACTATTCACAGCTATGGAACATATTTTGCACAATGAAAGAGAAAACATGGTTTTTAACTGACAAACCTGGATTTTCGACCGATAAACAAGTTTCTCGGCTGAGAAACTAGGTATATCAACAACTTTTGCTTTTCGAATCCTTATATCTGTTTTTCCGAAAAACCTCGTTTATAAATTCGATATTTTAAAGCAAGGTTTTTGATAAACCAAGTTTTTTGATTGAAAAACCAGGTTTATCGGCCGGAAAACCAGGTTTATCGGCCGGAAAACCAGGTTTATTAAAACCCTTGTGTTTTTAATCGATAAACCTGGTTTCTTTGAAAAACCAAGTTTTTGGATCGAAAAACCATGGGATCACATGGGGACCACATGTAGTATACAAGCAACTCACTCACCGCAGGATAGAACTTTAGTGTAGGGAATCTCATAACACCCTGTGCTGTACATATTGGGTGCCACAGTCATGGAAACCATATGGGATATAAGCAACTCCTTTACCGCAGGATAGACCTTTAGTGTAGGGAATCTCATTACACCCTGTGCTGTACATATTGGGTGACACAGTCATGGAAACCGTATGGGATATATAAGCAACTCACTTACCGCAGGATAGACCTTTAGTGTAGGGAATCTCATAACACCCTGAGCTGTACATATTGGGTGACACAGTCATGGAAACCATATGGGATATATAAGCAACTCACTTACCGCAGGCTAGACCTTTAGTGTAGGGAATCTCATTACACCTTGAGCTGTACATATTGGGTGACACAGTCATGGAAACCATATGGGATATAAGCAACTCACTTACCGCAGGATAGACCTTTAGTGTAGGGAATCTCATTACACCCTGTGCTGTACATATTGGGTGACACAGTCATGGAAACCATATGGGATATATAAGCAACTCACTTACCGCAGGCTAGACCTTTAGTGTAGGGAATCTCATTACACCCTGTGCTGTACATATTGGGTGACACAGTCATGGAAACCATATGGGATATACAAGCAACTCACTTACCGCAGGATAGACCTTTAGTGTAGGGAATCTCATTACACCCTGAGCTGTACATATTGGGTGACACAGTCATGGAAACCATATGGGATATAAGCAACTCACTTACCGCAGGATAGACCTTTAGTGTAGGGAATCTCATTACACCCTGTGCTGTACATATTGGGTGACACAGTCATGGAAACCATATGGGATATACAAGCAACTCACTTACCGCAGGATAGACCTTTAGTGTAGGGAATCTCATTACACCCTGAGCTGTACATATTGGGTGACACAGTCATGGAAACCATATGGGATATAAGCAACTCACTTACCGCAGGCTAGACCTTTAGTGTAGGGAATCTCATTACACCCTGTGCTGTACATATTGGGTGACACAGTCATGGAAACCATATGGGATATACAAGCAACTCACTTACCGCAGGATAGACCTTTAGTGTAGGGAATCTCATAACACCCTGAGCTGTACATATTGGGTGACACAGTCATGGAAACCATATGGGATATATAAGCAACTCACTTACCGCAGGATAGACCTTTAGTGTAGGGAATCTCATTACACCCTGTGCTGTACATATTGGGTGACACAGTCATGGAAACCGTATGGGATATATAAGCAACTCACTTACCGCAGGATAGACCTTTAGTGTAGGGAATCTCATTACACCCTGAGCTGTACATATTGGGTGACACAGTCATGGAAACCATATGGGATATAAGCAACTCACTTACCGCAGGCTAGACCTTTAGTGTAGGGAATCTCATTACACCCTGTGCTGTACATATTGGGTGACACAGTCATGGAAACCATATGGGATATACAAGCAACTCACTTACCGCAGGATAGACCTTTAGTGTAGGGAATCTCATTACACCCTGTGCTGTACATATTGGGTGACACAGTCATGGAAACCATATGGGATACACAAGCAACTCACTTACCGCAGGATAGACCTTTAGTGTAGGGAATCTCATTACACCCTGAGCTGTACATATTGGGTGACACAGTCATGGAAACCATATGGGATATACAAGCAACTCACTTACCGCAGGATAGACCTTTAGTGTAGGGAATCTCATTACACCCTGTGCTGTACATATTGGGTGACACAGTCATGGAAACCATATGGGATACACAAGCAACTCACTTACCGCAGGATAGACCTTTAGTGTAGGGAATCTCATTACACCCTGAGCTGTACATATTGGGTGACACAGTCATGGAAACCATATGGGATACACAAGCAACTCACTTACCGCAGGATAGACCTTTAGTGTAGGGAATCTCATTACACCCTGAGCTGTACATATTGGATTGTCGTCCATCCAACAATTCACTGCACCAATACGAATCACACCTTCTACTTCTTTGGCAAATTCTCTCCACTACAATATAAAGGAAAACAAAGTGAACACAACATTTTATTAGAATTAGACTATAATGTGATGTGATCAAGCAAAATGAGTCGGAACTCGCTAATATTGATTTTGTGATATAACCAAACAAGGATAGAATTTCATTTGTTTTCTATTGTTTGGAAAACCCTGCACTTGCTCATATCTTTGGAAGTAATTGTCTTAATGGGGTTTTCTGCAAAATGTTGCATCGAACATGACCAATACATAGAAATAATAGGCATACAGGCTGTAACAAAAAAAGTTATACAGTTTTGAAAAAAATATTAAAAATATCTCCCGTGGATTTTCTGTTTCGGTTTTTATTGGCCTGCGAGGAAAATTTTCTTAGCTTTCGAATAAGCTTTGTTTCATGACAATCGATGGGCTGTAAGCAGAGATATGATCAATTGTCTAAAGTAGTCATGAAATCACCTGGGCCACTTTGGTTTAATCAATGGTAAAATCACTGGGCTGAATGTGAATGGAATCGAACCAGGAACATAGCAGTAGAGCGCTCTTGTTAGACAACAATGGTTCATTTCAAGTGGTTAAAAGTATTACAACGAAGGTTAGGTCTTTACAAATATAATTTATTTATTTTATGAATTTATTTATTCCAATGAAATCAAACTATTTGAAAAAAGAATTGTATTGTTCTCTCTAATGTTCCTTGCATGATACCCTACCATTTAATTTATACAAGCAAGATTGTATGATATTATTGTGAAAGTGGCCCAACCCGATTTCTAGAAGACTTAGTAGATTGGTCATAACTTTTAAACGCAAGTAGTTAAAAAGACCAAATAAAATGATTCTGGTAGCCAAAACGGAACTAAACACAGAATGTAAGAGATTTTGACATTGCATGATTTTAACATTGAATTAAAAATAAAATTACGATTGTATAACCTTTTTTTTTGTTACAGTCTGTATACGACGGGTATTAAACAAAACAAATTATAACTATTTTAAAACCTGTTTAAAATATTTATAATGACCAATACAAGCAATTAGAAAACTAAACATGTGATATTTTGAGATTCATTTTGCTTGATCGCATCACATATGTTGTGCTAACAGCCTACCCTAGTTATGAAATATTGCCTGCAATATGCAGAGTACTTGAGAACCACAATTCAGAGGAAACTTTGCAATCTGAAGAGAAACATTTGTCTTAATGAAGGAAAGCGTTAGAAATATTGGGAGACTGTTTAGTGCTGGAGGAATTGATTTTACTTTTAGAGGGAAATTTTGAATTTTCCCAGCCCTATCTCAAATACTGTACAAATGAATATGGGTTTTCAATTTTCTACTTACAAGATTTTGTCTTCTTGTTTGAAAGATTCAGTGAAATATTCAATTTAACAACCATTAATTGTTTTTATCCATGTCAGTATGCTTTTTCTATGGGTAGTGACGTAAACCTTTGATTTTATTATTAATATTCATTAACTGCAAGAACAGGTTCACAACTCTTCGACTATGAACAATCATTATTGACTTTTGAAAAGAATATTTGAGCTAAAGTTGATTACAAATGGGTATTGAAGTAAACCTCTAATTGATGCATGGCTGAAACACTTCATGGATATCATATGCGCTAGATAGATAGGCAACTCCCTCTGAAACATTTCATGGATATCATATGCGCTAGATAGATAGGCAACTCCCTGTGAAACACTTCATGGATATCATATGCGCTAGATAGACAAGCAACTCCCTTTGAAACACTTCATGGATATCATATGCGCTAGATAGATAGGCAACTCCCTGTGAAACACTTCATGGATATCATATGCGCTAGATAGATAGGCAACTCCCTGTGAAACACTTCATGGATATCATATGCGCTAGATAGACAGGCAACTCCCTTTGAAACACTTCATGGATATCATATGCGCTAGATAGATAGGCAACTCCCTGTGAAACACTTCATGGATATCATATGCGCTAGATAGACAGGCAACTCCCTGTGAAACACTTCATGGATATCATATGCGCTAGATAGATAGGCAACTCCCTGTGAAACACTTCATGGATATCATATGCGCTAGATAGATAGGCAACTCCCTGTGAAACACTTCATGGATATCATATGCGCTAGATAGATAGGCAACTCCCTGTGAAACACTTCATGGATATCATATGCGCTAGATAGACAGGCAACTCCCTTTGAAACACTTCATGGATATCATATGCGCTAGATAGATAGGCAACTCCCTGTGAAACACTTCATGGATATCATATGCGCTAGATAGACAGGCAACTCCCTTTGAAACACTTCATGGATATCATATGCGCTAGATAGATAGGCAACTCCCTGTGAAACACTTCATGGATATCATATGCGCTAGATAGATAGGCAACTCCCTTTGAAACACTTCATGGATATCATATGTGCTAGATAGATAGGCAACTCCCTTTGAAACACTTCATGGATATCATATGCGCTAGATAGATAGGCAACTTCCTGTGAAACACTTCATGGATATCATATGCGCTAGATAGACAGGCAACTCCCTTTGAAACACTTCATGGATATCATATGCGCTAGATAGATAGGCAACTCCCTGTGAAACACTTCATGGATATCATATGCGCTAGATAGATAGGCAACTCCTTGTGAAACACTTCATGGATATCATATGCGCTAGATAGATAGGCAACTCCCTGTGAAACACTTCATGGATATCATATGCGCTAGATAGATAGGCAACTCCCTGTGAAACACTTCATGGATATCATATGCGCTAGATAGACAGGCAACTCCCTGTGAAACACTTCATGGATATCATATGCGCTAGATAGATAGGCAACTCCTTGTAAAACACTTCATGGATATCATATGCGCTAGATAGATAGGCAACTCCCTGTGAAACACTTCATGGATATCATATGCGCTAGATAGATAGGCAACTCCCTGTGAAACACTTCATGGATATCATATGATGCGCTAGATAGACAGGCAACTCCCTGTGAAACACTTCATGGATATCATATGCGCTAGATAGATAGGCAACTCCCTGTAAAACACTTCATGGATATCATATGCGCTAGATAGATAGGCAACTCCCTGTGAAACACTTCATGGATATCATATGCGCTAGATAGATAGGCAACTCCCTGTGAAACACTTCATGGATATCATATGCGCTAGATAGATAGGCAACTCCCTGTGAAACACTTCATGGATATCATATGCGCTAGATAGATAGGCAACTCCCTGTGAAACACTTCATGGATATCATATGCGCTAGATAGATAGGCAACTCCCTGTGAAACACTTCATGGATATCATATGCGCTAGATAGATAGGCAACTCCTTGTGAAACACTTCATGGATATCATATGCGCTAGATAGATAGGCAACTCCTTGTGAAACACTTCATGGATATCATATGCGCTAGATAGATAGGCAACTCCCTTTGAAACACTTCATGGATATCATATGCGCTAGATAGATAGGCAACTCCCTGTGAAACACTTCATGGATATCATATGCGCTAGATAGATAGGCAACTCCCTTTGAAACACTTCATGGATATCATATGCGCTAGATAGATAGGCAACTCCCTGTGAAACACTTCATGGATATCATATGCGCTAGATAGATAGGCAACTCCCTGTGAAACACTTCATGGATATCATATGCGCTAGATAGATAGGCAACTCCCTGTGAAACACTTCATGGATATCATATGCGCTAGATAGATAGGCAACTCCCTGTGAAACACTTCATGGATATCATATGCGCTAGATAGACAGGCAACTCCCTTTGAAACACTTCATGGATATCATATGCGCTAGATAGATAGGCAACTCCCTGTGAAACACTTCATGGATATCATATGCGCTAGATAGACAGGCAACTCCCTTTGAAACACTTCATGGATATCATATGCGCTAGATAGATAGGCAACTCCCTGTGAAACACTTCATGGATATCATATGCGCTAGATAGATAGGCAACTCCCTTTGAAACACTTCATGGATATCATATGTGCTAGATAGATAGGCAACTCCCTTTGAAACACTTCATGGATATCATATGCGCTAGATAGATAGGCAACTTCCTGTGAAACACTTCATGGATATCATATGCGCTAGATAGACAGGCAACTCCCTTTGAAACACTTCATGGATATCATATGCGCTAGATAGATAGGCAACTCCCTGTGAAACACTTCATGGATATCATATGCGCTAGATAGATAGGCAACTCCTTGTGAAACACTTCATGGATATCATATGCGCTAGATAGATAGGCAACTCCCTGTGAAACACTTCATGGATATCATATGCGCTAGATAGATAGGCAACTCCCTGTGAAACACTTCATGGATATCATATGCGCTAGATAGACAGGCAACTCCCTGTGAAACACTTCATGGATATCATATGCGCTAGATAGATAGGCAACTCCTTGTAAAACACTTCATGGATATCATATGCGCTAGATAGATAGGCAACTCCCTGTGAAACACTTCATGGATATCATATGCGCTAGATAGATAGGCAACTCCCTGTGAAACACTTCATGGATATCATATGATGCGCTAGATAGACAGGCAACTCCCTGTGAAACACTTCATGGATATCATATGCGCTAGATAGATAGGCAACTCCCTGTAAAACACTTCATGGATATCATATGCGCTAGATAGATAGGCAACTCCCTGTGAAACACTTCATGGATATCATATGCGCTAGATAGATAGGCAACTCCCTGTGAAACACTTCATGGATATCATATGCGCTAGATAGATAGGCAACTCCCTGTGAAACACTTCATGGATATCATATGCGCTAGATAGATAGGCAACTCCCTGTGAAACACTTCATGGATATCATATGCGCTAGATAGATAGGCAACTCCCTGTGAAACACTTCATGGATATCATATGCGCTAGATAGATAGGCAACTCCTTGTGAAACACTTCATGGATATCATATGCGCTAGATAGATAGGCAACTCCTTGTGAAACACTTCATGGATATCATATGCGCTAGATAGATAGGCAACTCCCTTTGAAACACTTCATGGATATCATATGCGCTAGATAGATAGGCAACTCCCTGTGAAACACTTCATGGATATCATATGCGCTAGATAGATAGGCAACTCCCTTTGAAACACTTCATGGATATCATATGCGCTAGATAGATAGGCAACTCCCTGTGAAACACTTCATGGATATCATATGCGCTAGATAGATAGGCAACTCCCTGTGAAACACTTCATGGATATCATATGCGCTAGATAGATAGGCAACTCCCTGTGAAACACTTCATGGATATCATATGCGCTAGATAGATAGGCAACTCCCTGTGAAACACTTCATGGATATCATATGCGCTAGATAGACAGGCAACTCCCTTTGAAACACTTCATGGATATCATATGCGCTAGATAGATAGGCAACTCCCTGTGAAACACTTCATGGATATCATATGCGCTAGATAGACAGGCAACTCCCTTTGAAACACTTCATGGATATCATATGCGCTAGATAGATAGGCAACTCCCTGTGAAACACTTCATGGATATCATATGCGCTAGATAGATAGGCAACTCCCTTTGAAACACTTCATGGATATCATATGTGCTAGATAGATAGGCAACTCCCTTTGAAACACTTCATGGATATCATATGCGCTAGATAGATAGGCAACTTCCTGTGAAACACTTCATGGATATCATATGCGCTAGATAGACAGGCAACTCCCTTTGAAACACTTCATGGATATCATATGCGCTAGATAGATAGGCAACTCCCTGTGAAACACTTCATGGATATCATATGCGCTAGATAGATAGGCTACTCCCTGTGAAACACTTCATGGATATCATATGCGCTAGATAGACAGGCAACTCCCTTTGAAACACTTCATGGATATCATATGCGCTAGATAGATAGGCAACTCCCTGTGAAACACTTCATGGATATCATATGCGCTAGATAGATAGGCAACTCCCTGTGAAACACTTCATGGATATCATATGCGCTAGATAGATAGGCAACTCCCTGTGAAACACTTCATGGATATCATATGCGCTAGATAGATAGGCAACTCCCTGTGAAACACTTCATGGATATCATATGCGCTAGATAGACAGGCAACTCCCTGTGAAACACTTCATGGATATCATATGCGCTAGATAGACAGGCAACTCCCTTTGAAACACTTCATGGATATCATATGCGCTAGATAGATAGGCAACTCCCTGTGAAACACTTCATGGATATCATATGCGCTAGATAGACAGGCAACTCCCTGTGAAACACTTCATGGATATCATATGCGCTAGATAGATAGGCAACTCCCTTTGAAACACTTCATGGATATCATATGCGCTAGATAGATAGGCAACTCCCTGTGAAACACTTCATGGATATCATATGCGCTAGATAGATAGGCAACTCCCTTTGAAACACTTCATGGATATCATATGCGCTAGATAGATAGGCAACTCCCTTTGAAACACTTCATGGATATCATATGCGCTAGATAGACAGGCAACTCCCTGTGAAACACTTCATGGATATCATATGCGCTAGATAGATAGGCAACTCCCTGTGAAACACTTCATGGATATCATATGCGCTAGATAGATAGGCAACTCCCTGTGAAACACTTCATGGATATCATATGCGCTAGATAGATAGGCAACTCCCTGTGAAACACTTCATGGATATCATATGCGCTAGATAGACAGGCAACTCCCTTTGAAACACTTCATGGATATCATATGCGCTAGATAGATAGGCAACTCCCTGTGAAACACTTCATGGATATCATATGCGCTAGATAGATAGGCAACTCCCTTTGAAACACTTCATGGATATCATATGCGCTAGATAGATAGGCAACTCCCTGTGAAACACTTCATGGATATCATATGCGCTAGATAGATAGGCAACTCCCTGTGAAACACTTCATGGATATCATATGCGCTAGATAGATAGGCAACTCCCTTTGAAACACTTCATGGATATCATATGCGCTAGATAGATAGGCAACTCCCTTTGAAACACTTCATGGATATCATATGCGCTAGATAGATAGGCAACTCCCTGTGAAACACTTCATGGATATCATATGCGCTAGATAGATAGGCAACTCCCTTTGAAACACTTCATGGATATCATATGCGCTAGATAGATAGGCAACTCCCTGTGAAACACTTCATGGATATCATATGCGCTAGATAGATAGGCAACTCCCTGTGAAACACTTCATGGATATCATATGCGCTAGATAGACAGGCAACTCCCTGTGAAACACTTCATGGATATCATATGCGCTAGATAGATAGGCAACTCCCTTTGAAACACTTCATGGATATCATATGCGCTAGATAGATAGGCAACTCCCTGTGAAACACTTCATGGATATCATATGCGCTAGATAGATAGGCAACTCCCTGTGAAACACTTCATGGATATCATATGCGCTAGATAGATAGGCAACTCCCTGTGAAACACTTCATGGATATCATATGCGCTAGATAGATAGGCAACTCCCTGTGAAACACTTCATGGATATCATATGCGCTAGATAGATAGGCAACTCCCTGTGAAACACTTCATGGATATCATATGCGCTAGATAGACAGGCAACTCCCTGTGAAACACTTCATGGATATCATATGCGCTAGATTGATAGGCAACTCCATTTGAAACACTTCATGGATATCATATGCGCTAGATAGATAGGCAACTCCCTGTGAAACACTTCATGGATATCATTGCGCTAGATAGATAGGCAACTCCCTGTGAAACACTTCATGGATATCATATGCGCTAGATAGATAGGCAACTCCCTTTGAAACACTTCATGGATATCATATGCGCTAGATAGATAGGCAACTCCCTGTGAAACAATTCATGGATATCATATGCGCTAGATAGACAACTCCCTGCGTATTTACTCAACACAGTGAAGCCAAATGCTTTTGTTTACCTCTCACGCAGCCATGCGTACTTGTGAAAAACAACACAGGAAGGATATATTGTGTCAAGGCGCCAAGTGTTAGCGGGTGGCTTCATGCGTTTTGTTAGGTTTCAGATCGCCGCTCTGCTTAAATCTATGTTTATTCCAACAATGTACTTACAGTAGGTGCTAGGTCATGACAATGGTGGCATCTGGGAGAGTAGAAATTCACAAACCAAATATCTTCTCCAAACACAGATTGCTCTATAAAGAATCAGGGTAACAAATAATCAGCTGAATGTACGCCTACAGATACAGTAGTCAGGATCAATGTCATGGGTCAAAATGACTAATGGGCAATATAATACATCATCAATTAGGTTCATGTTTATGTATGTGTTATCTATAGATTTTATTTTGCAAATGTGTGGTAAGAAAAAACAAAGCAGTTTAGGAATCCAAACAAATGAATCATATGAACAAAAAGAAGCACAGTTTAAATAATAAAGACACTTGAAGTGGCACAAAAGTGATGAGAAGGAAAAGATAATGAGAAACTTTGGATAAAGTGTACTTTAGGTCCCAGGCCCTAAACTCAGTTGAGTTCCTAAGCCCCTTTTTGAGACCCTGGGCAGCACACCCTGGGTGGCACACCCTGGGCGGCACACCCCTACACCACTTATAAATATTTCAGGTCTGCACATCAACCTGCAAGAAATCAATTCATTCCAAAGTTGGTTTCATAAAAGCCAACCTACTTCTTGCAATGTGCAACACAATTCTTCCCCTGCCTAATGCATATTTTGAATACAAGATTATGAACAATTTTTCGAAAATATTAAAAAAATGCAACTTACCAAAGTCTGATTTGCTGAGTGTCACGATTTCAGGATCCTCATCATAAAGACCTGTTATGATGTAAAAACATATTAATTGATCAAATTATTAATAACCAGAGTCTATTTTATTTTTAAAATATCATTATAAAGGTCTGAAATCCGCTTTTGACAGGAGTATCTCACTCTCTGTACCCACACTTTGGAACTTGTTACCATCAGAACTTCGTTCTGCTACATCTGTTTTTAGTTTCAAGAAGGGTCTCAAAACCTACTTGTTCCCTCAATAGCCCTGCTACATTGTTTCAGTATGCTGTTTCTCTTTGCTTCTTTTCATATTTGTTTACCATCATCATGGCGCCGTGATCTATATGAAATGGCGCCCTATAAATGCCTTGTATGTATGTATGTATGTATGTTTATAGAGGCACATATCTCCCAATCACTGATGATGCTAACACTTTCCATGCGGCTTTTAGTTTAACAATATACAAAACAGATTTTCAGAAATCTTTCCCAACTTTCAAAAGCTTGTCTCAAGGATTATTGAACCAATACAAGGTATGTTTGTACTTATTTTAATGCATTTATGATGGTGATTCCAAATATGGTGATGTAATTCACTAATGTTGACATTTTTGAAACATTTGGTAACATTTTGGAACTGTCGTCTGCATACCACTCCCTCGTGTAAAGTGTTAATAATATAGGCATTTCACTTTCTTCTGCACGAATGGAAAATAATGATTAACAGAGAAATTCTAATTGATATAAAGAAATAATATGCACCAAACTAATGTAAAAAGAAAATGATGATAATTGAAAGGTTTTGACATAGGTTTATTAGCAGCCTACCATCCGTAAACTTATTAAGCAAACATTATATCAAAATAACAACTTTGCTGTTTTATTTACTCCCAAATATTTATGAAGACGAGTGTTGCGTCAACATTTGAAAGTAACTATAATAAACTGCTTTTTGTCCATATTTGACCTCATAAACATTATTACATCATGGCTGTTTATGTACATGTACTCACCAAATTCTGTCTTATAAAATTGCCAGCTCTCGTATCTATTCCCTCTCTGTCCTGCTTCTTTTAAACCATCCTCTCCAAACCTATCATATTTCTTCCTCAAATCATCATCCTTTAAAACTTCATACGCACGATTTATCTCAACAAATTTGTCATGGGCTTTTGGATCACTCTAAAAAAAAGACAAATGAAATATTTGATGATAAATTAATAATACAATGTCAAAGTGCAATCTGAAAGCATTACATTTGTAGAAAAGATTCCTCAGGATTTAATAGAAATATACATGAGAGAAAGGTTCATCAGGATTAGTAATATACATGGGAGAAAGGTTCATCAGGATTAGTAATATACATGAGAGAAAGTTTCATCAGGATTAGTAATATACATGAGAGAAAGGTTCATTGTATCTAATCCAATTTACACTTACTTTTTAGTGCGGACGCTTCGGCAAACACTGTTGCCTTTACCATGAATCGGGACGAGGGGCAGTATCACCTTTCACATGTTTTTGATGATGATCAAACTATTGCTATCTGGAAAAAAAACATCTTGAAACTCCAGAGTTGTCGCTAAGCAACCACCTAGCGTAGGTACCAGTTGTTAATCATTCACTACCCATCATGTGTTGATACATGCAACAGTATTTGCCGAAACGTCACAGTAAAAATTAAGTGGAAATTAGATTAGATACAATGAACCTTTCTCTCATCAATTACATCTGTAGTCATCACAGGGGAAAAAAGTGGAATATTCTTTTTTTAAATTGATGTTTTATCAACTAATTTATTCATAGATATGTTTCGAACTTGGTGGCTATGGCACATTGATTGTTAAATATTGCCACTGTTATTATATTTTTGGCTTTTATCAGGCCTGGAAAAAATGTTGATATCCTCGCACTATTTCTTATCTTTATATGGAAGAGCAAAAATTTTCCCTCCAAATGCCAACATTTCCCGGCAAGGAGCTTTCAAATTTGCCCATTTTTTCCAGGCCTGGCTTTTACAACTTTTTGAGAGCACAAAACTTACCGGATTTTTATCTGGATGCATTTTGAGCGCCAATTTCTTAAACGCCACTCGAATGTCCTTTGCACTTGCATCCCGTTCTATAGCAAGCATTTCATAAAAGTCTCTACTTGTTAATGTAAGTGGTACTAGTAATGTTAAAATAAGGAATGCTGTAACTAAACTGCCCGTTAGCAAGCTTCTCCATGTTATCATCTTTGCCGGTGTGAAACGTTGTGCCATCTTCCTGTTGTTTCAATACTTATGATGATCCGACGGTGGCCGGTCACATCTATAATGGAAAATTAACAATTAACAGATGCGTCAGTTACAAAGGGCTACAATTTAAATCATTGCTGATAAGGTCTATAAAACAATCATGACATTTTTGTGCCCAAATTAACACCTTGTTGGTTGTTTTAAAAAGGCATCTGCACCATGCCTTTGCCTGAATAGGGGCCCTAGAACAATAGTGTATCTCCCTGGGGTCAGCTGAGAAAATGTCTTTATTTTTCATTCTTGCTGATTTTTTTAAAAGAAATCTTGGGATGAGATGGGATAACGCAAGTAGAGCCAATTATTGTTTGACCCCCACTTTGCATAGCATCTGTGGGGAGCGCATTGGTGGTGTAGAGCAGTCGCGCTACGCGCGTATATGCCCTCAAAACAGTAATATTAGTTATTATGCTGCCTACATATATGTTATAATATTTTGAAATTAATGTTATAAAGGGAATTTTGCCATTGTAAATTCTAAAAAAATATGACCAAGCAGAGCTTCAACAAGTTGGTTACTAAAATGTGGCGCATCAGTATATCTAGTTGAGAAAGCCTGGTGTAGAGTATAATAGTTTTACCCTTGGCCTATAATGTCTATGGAACATATCTTGCGCCTTTTACAGAAATATGAGAAAAATATGGGGTATTTTTTATATCAAAAGATGTATTGTGAACAAAAATCTTAAGTGATCAGAACAGCCACCTTTAAAATTTAAGAACACTAATCAAAACAAATAATTGCATTGTTGATCATTTCAAACCATTCCCTCGTGTAGTATAGGACTTCAAAATGTACATAATGCACAGCGTTGTGCGCCTGCTGTTTTTGGAATGCAGTGCATTGCACGATTAGTCACGTCCAACGTTTGGATGATGAGAGCGCTCGGTTGCCTCGAATCGCATGGATCGACAATATTAATTATAATATTAATATATTAATGATATATTTACAATTGAATGCATTTGAGGAATGAGGGGGGTGATACAAGAATATATATATTGCAAAAATTGGAAGGAGATATCGTTTGTCAAAATGGGATCATGTTCAAATTTTGACCCCCAAAAGCAAAGGTCAACAACCTTTTCACGTTTGGCTCGATATATCAGTAACCACACATCAGAAGTGAGGCAAACTATACATTTTTAGAATTCTTGTGCTCAGACAAACATGCTTGACAGCTTAATTGAAGCAATTTGAATTTTTGATCCCCCAGTATGGCGGCCATATTGGAATTGGCCAATATGGCGGTCCCAGAAGGCTCAAATTTTGGCATCCATCAAAAATCAAAACAGTATGGTATGAGCAACATATGGGCCCAATTTGGTGCTTTTAGAAGAATGTGAACCAAATAATCCCTTAGCCCCCCCCCCCCCCCCCCCCAACTATCAGGGGCGAGGTGGCGCAGTCGGTTAGAGCGTCGTAACACTACTGCCCACCGTAGTTCTGTTGGTGGATCGTTTGAGCGTGAGTTCAATACAATACACCAACACACCCTTGTCCCCATGCCTCCTTCAGACCGTGCAGACTGCAGTAGGCATGTACATAGGGGCACTGTGGAAGTCATGTAGAAATGTTGGTCCCGTGTATCGGAAGAGCTATCCCCGAGCACGTTAAAAGGTCACAGACTCTTTCGTAAAGAGTAGGGATCATCCCGGTCTGTGTCTGTTAGGCATGTGACTGTTACACGTTTAACCTACCGTAAGGATCAAATCCGTTTACAAAAACTAGTTAATGGTTACATGCATATGGGATTGATTTTTCAATAAACCTCACATTTTACACATCTAAAACCCTTACTAGACATACTGAAAAGCAATTACCCTCATGATGACCTTTGGCAGTTCAGAGCTGGCTAGAAAAGACGCAATTCCGGGTCACACTATACTACGTTATGCCCATAGTTTTATATTATATATTTTCACTGATTTGCTAGTTTGCCAATATTAATACTTTAAAGGGTACCACCACTTCAAAATGAAATTATTGTGGGTTAATTGTGAATTTTTAGGCCTTCCAAAATGTTGATTAAAGTTTTTCCCACATCATGGGAAAGTATGATCTATGAAAAATCGTCATCACAATATTTAAAAGTGATAAGAATTGAATTTAGAATGAGGTCATAAGAACAAAATAGATGGTTAAACGTTTAACTGACCGTAAAATCAACAGGTTTAATGTTCAACAAATTACATGTATCCTCACACCCTTAGTGTTTGTATAGTACAACAAGTCATACTTGTGTAATTGTCATCAGTTGGTATTATTCATCATATTTTGCATGTTTCACTATCTGTCCCCATCCTAAGGCCAAACAGAGAACAATGTTTGTCTCAGAAGCCCGCCCGCATTGTGAAATCACCTATGCGCTGAGGCCTAAAAAAAAGATTAGATTAGCCAAAAAAGAAAAAAAAAAAAAAGCTTACCTCATAGCCTATTTTCTAAAAAGAATATAAAAAATTGCACAGCACTTGGCTATTTTGCCAAATGTTTCTGATACAAACCTTCTTCTTTGTTGGGCCTAAGTATGACTCCTAAATATGATTTTTGTGGTAATTTTTGTATCCCTTACCAGAGCTCAAAAACACACTTCTTTGTGCTTGTTCTTATCTACTTTTTCTCATCTATCTTGCCATTCGTTTAAAATGTTGTACAAATGCAATATTCCCTTGAACTTGAAATTTAAGGTGAAATTCTAAGCCAATTCACTTTAACGGCACTAGCGATGTTCGACTTGATTTTTTTTAATAGACTCGTTTTAAAACATTCCCAGCTCGTAAGGGATGTGCGTACATAGACGTTTGTTATTTTGTGATGGGGGATGAGACTTAATCTGGAATGCGTGTTGCATGATGGGATAGCAAGAAAGTCCAAAAACTAATTCTGCCATTGCATTACACGGCAGAGAATTATGGTTAAATATTGAATAATTTAGCATTTTCATGTACAATAAACAGAGGCTGAAAAGAAAGAAGAGGTCCTTAGTTTATGTAGTTTATGAAGGAGTGTCGTTTTGCTGTAATCCCCTGCGCGTATCATTGAAACGCGCCGCCATTCAATTGTACAGCAAATCAAATTGACAATTTCTAGCAATACAATTTCCCCATACGTTGGTGGGAAAAAAGAAAAGAAAAAAACACCAACGTATGGGTTTCCTGTAGTGTAGTAGTCCTTGCTACCAAAATCATCAGACTTCCTCAGGCAAGTGTGTAAAGGTGGAAGCTAACCATCTCAGGGGTAGAATTTCGGCGCGAATCCGCGAATCGATTCGCGTAAAATCACTGTAACCGCGTGAATCCAGGTGGATTCCCGCAACAACAACAACAACAACAACAAATTCTAAGTCCAAAACAGGACCTTAGATGACTGGTATTTGACCCGTAGTCAACAAACATGCCGAATTTGGAAGTTGTGCAAGCTTATAGCCTTATTCTTGATATTATTTTCATTAATTTTGCAAAAATCCATGGATTCTCAAAATTGGCGAGAATCCATGGATTCTCGCAAAATCCTTCCGCGAGAATCTTAACGGATTCGCGCGGTTGGTTACGAAATTCTACCCCTGCATCTCTTGGAACACAGACTTAATCAGTCTATAAAATAAGTCCATGCTTGTAAAAAACTAATCAGTGGCAGATTGTGTAATCAGCAGTGGCGGATACAGGGGGGGGCGGAGGCGGCGGGTGCCCCCCGTAATTTGTTTCAATATACCTTTAACGTGTACGCGCCCCCGTAAAATTTGACAATATACCTTTTTTGTGTACCACTTTACCTTTTTCAGAGACAAAGGTAGGTTCCGTTGGTACATCTGCCACTTGTACCATGCGATTTTTTTTTGCCGGTTTTGGGACAACCACATCGCTACCCCCCCCCCCCCCCCCCCCCCACTTAGCAGAATTTCACGAGCTGACGGCAAACAAAATTGGGGACCTTTTACGATTTTTTGGGTTTCAGCCCCCCGTAAATTTTAATCCTGGATCCGCCACTGATCAGCATCCATCTCATCTTGATAATAAGGCATTTATTTATTTATTTATTTATTTGTTATTGGGCAAAATCAACATTAGTCCTTGGTACCAAAATCTAGGATTTTGGTACTTACTCAGGCAAATGTGTGTAAAGTGGAAGCTAACCATCTCTTGAAACACAGACTTAATCAGTCTATAAAATAAGTCCATGCTTGTAAAAAAAACTAATCTGTGGCAGATTTCATAATCAGCATCCATCTCATCTTGAAACAAGGCAGTAAAGGCAGATGGTCTTCAGTATTGTTCTGACAGAAGATTGATGGTGATTATCAGATTATCCTATCAGTACATCCAACATAACAATACATTTGATACACATGGTGCCGCCATATCGGTGGGAGGAGAGAGTGGCCTCTTGACTCTGCAATCATGGACGAATATAATTATGTCATATGAGGAATTCAAATTCAAATTAATTATTATTCATTAAATAAAAGATTATTTGATTTGATTACTTATAATAGTACTCTCTCAAGTGTTGTTTTGCATACATATCGGCTGTCATATCCAGTTAAATAACACTCCTTTTCCTTTGAAACTGCATGCATAATCATTCTATTTTCTTTACTATAAAAAATATAAACAGAGAGGTCCTTGTATTGATATAGTATACCATCTGCCTTTAATCGATTTCAAGGAGTGTTAATGGATATTACTTTGATATTAAACGATGGGATAATCGTCCGTCATCAATAAAGTCAATCGGTGAGGAGCTTGAGAGATAATCTTCTGTCATAACAATACCGAGGAGTTGCTAAACAATACTGAAGACCATCTGCCTTTACCGCCTTGTCATCTTGAAGGCATCATGTTTATGAATAGATTCAATAGAAGTTATTGATTGCTCCAGAAATGCCAGAAAAGATAAGTTGGGATTAGGCCTATGTTAATCCATGCATGCCCAGCATAGAACAAACATGACAAAAGAATCAATAAACTTAATAAATGGAGGAATAGAACAAGAAGTTATTGACCTCCACAGGAGACTCAATTGCTTTAATGGACTTTGCAATAAGTCTGGTCAAGAAAATGGTTAGGTTATTAAATTGGTTCCCTTCAACACTGTGCCTTGAGTAAGTACCAAAATCCTAGATTTTGGTACCAAGGACTAATAATAAGGCATCATGTTTATGAATTGTTATTGATTGCTCCAGAAATGCCAGAAAAGATAAGTAGGGATTAGGCCTATGTTAATCCATGCATGCCCAACATTGGACAAACATGACAAAAGAATCCATAAACTTAATAAATGATTGAATAGAACTAGAAGTTATTGACCTCCCCAGGAGACTCAATTGCTTTAGGCCTATAGACTATGCAATAAGTATGGTCAAGGAATGGTTCGTTTATTAAATTGGTTCCCTTCAACACTTTGCCTTGAGGAAGTACTAGTAGCAAGGACTAGTATACTAGTAGTGTAGTAACTGTAGAGTTGAGTTACTGTAGTGTCTGTTAGTCAGTGTTATTTAATTACACAAACAATAAATTACTTTCTTTGACTTGAAAAAGTCGACCTCTAGGCTCTAGTAGTCATACTCCCCAAGTCGATGTTCTTCAAAGGAAATAAAATACGAGATACGAGATACGAGATATGATAAGATTTCGTTTTTCCGTCACATTTTCTGTAAGCTTATTATTGAAAATGCTCCCTCCGGGAGCAGAATTCGGAAGCTCCACACCAGTACACCTTTATTTGCCTTCAATGTTTTTACCTATTATTTGACACTGTCAGTCTATTTGAACCTCACCGAGCTATTTGGTAGACCCGTATTTTATAAGAAACTTTGTTACTATAGGATTAGAAAACCATACATAAACAGGAAAAATATCCAGAAATCACTAGACCGAACCACATAACGCCACGTTACAAAAAAACACCGGAAATGCACGGTCAATCAACAACTCTAGTTTTCCAGGCGGTGAAGGACCATTACACATTGTATCTGCATACTTGATTTACCCATATATAACATCATGACAGGCTTGATTACAACCATTTGATAGTTTTTATTATATCATGATAGGCCTAAGTTCAACCATGTGATAGTTTTTACTATCATTATGGTTGGACAAGAATGATGTGATATCGTGATATAAAACAAATATTGAATGCCTTTTGACTTGTTTGTGCAATAGTAAAACTATATCACTTGGTCCAATTTGGAATATTCCATTACACTCGGCTTCGTCTCGTGCAATGGAAAAATCCAAATTTGACCTTGTGATATAGTTTTTACTATTACACTTACACACTAGGGCATTAAATATTTGTATACTATCATTATGGGGCATTATGGCTGGAAAAGAATCATGTGATATCTTTAAGGGGGGACTTAAAGGGACATTAAGTGGTGTTGAAAAGTTTTAAATGTTTAAAAATTTACTTCAGAATTCAAGATGAACATTAAAAATCGCCATTATTGTTGTTTCTACTAACAAAAAACAC